>SKCR01047485.1:0-41294 GCA_019454045.1 Zanthoxylum bungeanum
AAAAAAAAGGTCTTAAATCCCGATCAGATTCCGAATATTTTATGTAAAAAATCGGGATTAAATATGAAAAATTATTTCGAATTCTTATCAAAATTTTTAATCGGAATAAAATTATCTTAAATTTCATACCGAATAATACAAAATCTGAAATCCTAATTAGGACGTTGGATTTTCTATCATCCCTAAATCGAATTTTATAAATATTTTTTTAAACTAATGCTCTGCAGTTGGGTACAGGAAAGAAAACATGTATAAGAAAAAGCTCATAGGCAGTGAAATTAAAATATTTAAACATGATTAGAACATAAATAAATCATGCATCCTCATCAAATTAGTGCAGGCATATTTTAAAAATGAATACTTCTGATGCAGTAATGTATAAAAAAATTAATGATTCTATGTGTAGTGAGGCTTGAATACAAATTAAATAAAATATGTTCTTACAATTTTTTGTTTTTATCTTTTTATCTCATGTATACCCACATGATGTGGCTGTAAGAAGAAAATTCAAATCTTAATCTCATTAAACAATTAACTTATTTTCCCCCTTTGTTAATCAAACTTTCTCCATCCAATAAGTCATCCTTTGAAAGATTTATTCCAAGGATAAAATTACAATAAGTGAATTGACACATTTTTTACTATAAATTTATACCCTTTTTTTGAATCGTTGAAAATCCCGCCGTCAAATCACCTATTTCGGGCTCTTACAAGAAACGCACTCCCTAAATTCGAATCAAGAACCTCAAGGTCAAATCATGAACCCTACCCAGATAAATTTGGTATCTAAGTAAATTAAGACGATTAATACAAATGGTATCAAGTAATTAACGTTACAATATAAATTAATTATAAACTTCCGTCGGTTCGGTAAATTGTCTTTTGTAGTGATTATTAATTAGCTTTTTAGTCTCCAAGCTTAAGGTAACATTAAACAGCCCACTAGGATCAGTAGCCCAATAGAGTTATACTCTCCGGATAAATTTGAGTGTGGGAGTTCGAGTATCTACGGATATTCATAGGTCATAGGTGTGTGAGTTAAAAAAAAATATAGGTAATATTAAAGAAGAGTAACAATAAAAGGAAACTATTGATTCGTGTTGAGTTAAATTTTATACTAAGTTATTTACAAATTGTAATTGGTATTTATTGAATAAAAAATTATATTTTACTAAATCTTAAAGATTTAGTAACGGTGCTTAATTGTACTTTGGATGAGTTTTTTTTTTAAAAAAATTATGATTAATAGTTATTGGATAATAATTTAAATGTAACTAAATCTTATAATTGGTAAAAATCTATCTAAATTACGTTGGCATTCTATAGCTATTTTTCAATATCACTATTTTTCAGCAACATTTTTTTTTAATAATCGTAGATAATTCATCAATTTCGATAATTTCATATTTTCTAATAATTTTAATCGTGTATTATTATTAAAATATTTGTGATAAAATATTAAGAAAAATGTAACATAACTCAATACAAAACTAAATATAAATATAAATTTTAACATTCAGTGGATCCAAAATCCCATGGTTAACCCAAATAGGAAAATAATTTTAAAAAAATAAAATAAAATAGTAAACCTTGAGGCCAAATTATGGAACACATACTTGGAACTACAGTTGATGCTGTCAGCTACTGCTAGTCCTATCATCTCTGCTCTTATGTACACCAAAGCAGAAAAACATTGAAGTTGAAAAAAGTAGTTACTAATAAAAAGTTAACTGAGGTGAAATAATAATAATAATAATAATATAATAATAATAATATAATAATAATAATATTAAAGTACAAGGGCATGACAAGACAGATAAAGCAAAATGGCTCAGAGATACAGCAAGACTCAAAATTTTGGAAAATTCAAGAAGATACAGTGAAAAATAATTTATAAAAGAAGTTTTTACATGCATGGTTGATGTGATCATTCAGTTAAGAATATTAACAAGGTTAAGTTATGTAACCTACATCAATTTATTAAAAAATATTTGTTGAATATTAATTGATTCTTAGCTTTTTAAATCTTCATTGTTGAATCTTTAATCAGTTAAAGCTTCTCCATTGAATCTTGATTAACCAAATAAGTGTATGGTCTCAATGGCATGACAAGACAGATGAAGCAAAATTGCTGAGAGAGGGCCGCATGATATAACTGAAGGGACGACAATGAAATAAAAATAAAAATGGAAGCATCTCAGCAATAAATTTAGCAAAAATATTAGAAGATAAGTAAAATTATTTATCTTTTAATTAAATATTATTTAATTTTATATTGTTTTTATGGACATATCATTTCACTAAATTCAGCATAAATTATTAAGTGGTGTATGGCTCAGAGTTCGAATACAGTAAATGTATTTTTTGTAAGAGTCTAAAATAATCGGAAATTTTATCTACTCCGCTCAAACTGAAAGAGGTGATTTAGCGGCGGAATTTTCAATAATATATACACGCACTTCCAGGTCTTTGTTTATAATGTACGTTTTGTAAGCTCCCTAGACAAACAGAGATGAAAAATATGCCCAAATTATTGAAAATTAAATGATTTTGTGAAATAAAATATAGTATTTAGGAGGCAATGGTACCTTGACCTCACAATTTTAAAAGAATCATCGACATAATACTGTTAGGTCACCGCCCCCTTGTCTCTTGTCCTGAATACTAGCTATAGCTTCCTCCCCATTTGTTATTAATCAAATATAAAATATCATTTAGGCTAATTAATCTTCTTTTAATTATGTTGTAAATAAGATTTGGGAAAATATCTTGGTATATGCAGTCTTATTCATTTTTTAAACAAAGAAATTATTTGTCTTGTTTTCATAAATAGATTGTTTCTAAAATTCGAACTTGTAACCAAATAGATAGTAAATTAATATTTAACTTGATGATGATGCTAATTATTACTATCAAAATATTATTATTTTCATTCCATAAATATTATAAGACCAAGCAAAAATCAGGATGTTAAAGCATTAATGGACCATTATTTGTTACCATCAAATGTCTTATTCTTGAATTTATTGAATGGTCTTTTTAGGTCGAACATCCTATATTGATTTTGATGATAACAAATCATATATCAAAAGCATAATGATAAATACACTCTTTCAAGTATCTCAAAGATGTCAATCATAAAAAATAAGTTAAAGATCAAAGAAAATCAAGTAATGCTCAACAATATTCAATATTAAAAAAAATTAGCATATGTTATATTACTCTTAATCTTGTAATGCTTGTTTAAGTTAGATTATGTATGATAAGCACGAAAGAGCTCAAATCATTTTTTAATATGCATAATTTATAAAATTGCATGTTTTCATCAAATGATAAAAGCTTGTTTTGATCTTAATTGACAAAATAATTTTCAAGCTTTTCGATTTTAAAAGAATCATTTGATTTTGATGAAAAATTCTTTGTTTTGTTTCAAACATTTGGGGTTTGAATTGTATCATCTTATGGTTTTGAAATGTGAATAAAAATGTAGAGTTTTTCCAAATTTTGCTATGTTCAGACGTCCTAAGAGACATGTTCGGTATAAAGACCGATCTCATACTTGTATGAAGCTTGATAGAGGACTCATTGTTTTTGGAAAACCTATATCGGGCATCCGATCATGTACCTTCGGACATCTAAAGTCAAGTTTTTAGTCATTATTTCTTGCAACAGCTAGTGAGACCAGGCGTTCGATCCTTCGATATAGGATGTCCAAACTAGGCAGAAATTAAATAACTACTAGTTTTTAAAACCATCTATAAATTATATCATTTGGGGCTATTTTTATAGTTTATCATTCAATTTAAAATTGTCAATATTCTATCATTTGATTATCCAAAAAACTCAAACTTGCTTATACATAATCAAACTCAAATCAAGTACTTAATTTTTTATATATATGTTCATTTAGGAGCTTTATCTCCATTTCTTGTAAACCAAATACTTGAGTCATTTTTTAGCCTTTAAAGAAGATTGTAAAATATTTAATTGGCACATGTAATCTAATTAGGTCATCTTTGAGCCCGGAAAATAAGAATTGTGAGGATTCTATTTGCATCTAGGAAGGCAAGTGGTTTAGTGAATTCTCTTAATTTACTTTTATTACATATTTAGAGATATTGGTTATATGCTTAAATTGAATGATATTTGAGAATAGCTTGATTTGAATTTCATGAATTGTTGCGAGTATTGAGAATATATATTTGATTGTATTTATTGGGGATGGAGTTGGGAGTTTGAAGTATTGAAGTGTTGACACCCAGGATCTTATCAAATCATATGTTAATAGAACCCATAAAAATGATGCATTAAATAAAATACAAGCCTAAATAATTAACAAGAACCAACGTATCAGCCTGGTTAAAATCTTTGTTGATAAATTTAATGAGAAATCTCGAGAAATAAAAGAGTATCGATCTCCAACCAAATCATCAGAATATAAATTAGGAATCTATAGTATTATTTATCTTTTTAACAGATTAAATTTATATAATTTGTCTTTTAATTTGATCAGTTAAAAGGATCCCTTAATTTGAAACTGCAGACATCTTGTAAACCTAAAAAGATTAATGTCTGGATTAGGTGGTATTGTAAATTAATAATATTTTTATTCAATGGCGTGTGGTATGCACATGAGAGAGAACCCTTTTCAAGGCTTTGTAAATTGTACCTAGAGGATCGAGACTTTTTCTATTTCTATCAATTAGGGTTTTCAGAAATATCATCAAAAGCTTTCTTGAATTTTTGCTCAATGTATTTTTGGAATTTTTTTTTTATTTATGGTGAATTAGTAAAGACATACTTGAAAGGTTTTGTATCCATAAGACAGAGTCAAATTTTCTTTTTTTCTTTTTATTTAAGGATTTAAATTCGAGTGGTTAATTTTAAAAAATATTTAAATGTCAATCGGTCAAATTTTAAGAAACAAATAATAAAAAGAATATGAATTATATATATATATATGCACCTGCTTTTTTTTTTTTTTTGCCTTCATTTTCATTTTCATGTGAATGAGATTGATATATGAGAAATAATTAATTAGAATCAGACAACCCAAGTCTATCCTACATCCAATAAAGAATCTTGACTTAAAATTAAATTATTTTAGAGGTGGTAGGGTCAAGTCATTGATGTAAGATGTATACCAAACTAAATGTGTTTTATATCACTATTATTTTTACCCTTTTGATTAACTCTCCAACTGTAAACATAAAAATAATATTTTGTGGAGGAATTTATTATTATTATTTTGGTTCCTAGTTTCACATCTCTTTTTTTTTTTCATGGATTTTATTCAATCGCACCCATCTGATGGGAAAGACTTTCGTTCTAAATAAAAACACCAATTAAAAAATAATACCGAACAAAGAATCACAAAAGGCACATTCAATTAAAAAAATTAAATGGTTAATTAAACTGTCATTCATTGATAATGATTGTGAAGAAGAAGATAAAAAAACAGAAGCAATTGAGGAATCAAGTTAGTGGTGATAAGCATTATTGTGCTAAAAAAGTAATTCCATTCGCATCCGATTCATTTAGTTTGGTGGTCCATTTAGAAAATTTATGAGATATTTAGGTTTTCTTTGATGTTGTAATTAAAAATTAAACTGCAAAAATCAAATTATGAGAAAGCTAACTCAAGCAAGCTTGACTCCATGTCTCCATCCATGTCGTTCATAGTGAAATTGTTTTAGGATTTCCAGTCAAGCTGGTAGCTTAATTATCAAGATTTTGTGCAGAGCACTGAATTTATTATCGGAATTTATCTATTATGAATCTCACTTGAATCTCATTTATCTCTTAAATTCAGTGTTTAGTATAAATTCAACTCAATATTCGGATCCTAATTCGTAGCTGAAATCAAGCAAGCAGCAATCGCCAATCCCACAAGAAAAACAGTTCATCTGCTTTCATTTTTCTGCAAAGCAGCTGTCTGGAAACACTTTTCTAATTATCCAAACCAACCGTTACAGCAAAAACAAGCAAGAGTTCATTGTCTTGCTCTCACTTAGGACTATAAATGAAAAAACCCATTCATGAACCGCTTGAGCTCGACTCACATTTGACGTGGTTCGAGATTTGATTTGTTTAATAAATAGATTATTCGAACTTAAAAATAATAACTCGATTATTAAACAAGACCGACTTATAAAAGCTCGACTCAACTCGTTTTTTACTCGCAAATACTATTTGAAATAAACTCAACTCGACTCAATATATGACTAATATGTGCATGTGTCACAAATAATTGAATTAGTAAGGAAATTATTTAAAATTTGATTAAGTAAATAAAAAATAAAAAATAAATTTTTTAAATTAATCAAATAGAGTAGAATCGTTTAGTAATCAAATTCGAGTTGAGTTCGAATAATACATATAAAACTCGATTCGAGCTAAAACTCATATAAATTCTTATCAAGCCGAACCAAGTACTACCTGACCCGACCCGATTACACCCGTACTCTCACTTAATAGACATTAAGTAGTGCTACAATTTTATAGCTACAATTCTGGTGTACTACTAAACTGAGAAGTGGTGCATCGAAAAGCACACAAAAATTAAACATAATTTGCAAAACTGATTACAGGAGTCTATAAAGTAATTACCGAATATCTACACCAACTCACTTACAACATAATTTAAATAAAAACGACCCCAAGTAAAGAGAAAACTGAATCAGCAATCTAGTTGAACTTGAAAACTAAAAGAATATTTTGTGGAAAAACAGAAAGAGGTTCTCCTAAAGGGATCTATCAAGATTCAAGGGGTGACAAAACTATTTCAAGTAAGATACCAAAAAATACCAAGGAAAAATAAAGGATCCAACAAAATTTGTATCGTCTCATCTTTTATGGTTTCTTCTTCCCCGTTGACCCTTCTCTCTGATTCCGAAAATGACTGAGAAGTTGTTGAGCCTGCATAATATATGCCAAAGAATATACATCATCTTCTTTCTCAACCACCTCCAACAAAATAAGAAGTGAAAAAAGATATAATGATGATTTCCAGGAGATTAAATATAATTAGAAGTGTCATGGCCATTTTCAAAGTTTCAAAAACAAAGAACCCCCACTGTCTTTCAAGTTACAACTGTGCATGACAGCATAGAGCACTTGAAAGATTTCCTACCATTCTTTCTTTTCCAATTAGCGGATGAAAATTGCTGATACTTAGCCTGGGGCATAACGGGCCGAGCCACTCTTAAAATTAATTTATACAGCACATCAAACCATAACAAGAAAGGGATTTTTTGTGATTCATTCAACCAAAAAGGGAAAAAAGGAAAAACATTATATAACTAAATCTGGCAAAAGATACCAATATACCCAGTGATAATGCTTGTACATCTGCCTTTCTCAACGAATTTCTTTAGACAAAGACTGTTTTTTCCCCCACTTTTGGATGGTAAATTCTTCTTGCTTTTTCAATTTTCCTTCTCCGCTCTGCTCTCTTAACGTAATCCTGGGGAGTGGGCTTATAGTCCAGCCTTTCAAGCCCTACTAAGTAAAGGGGGATCGTGCCTTGGCAGAATTACCGGCACAAGCCTTCCTTGTAAGCTAATCCACAGACCCAGCCTTACTTCCTGCCTGGACCTTTTCCTCACGCTACCACCTATCATCCAAGTATAGTATAAAGGAAAAATTGATATGCTGCCTTGATCTTTCTATCTTGAACCCCATACCGCTATAATAATGGTAGAGTAAGGGGTGGCCCCAAAGCGGAATTGACCGGTGGTGGTTGGTCAAAGCTCCACTAGGTACCACTCCCTTCTCAGGGAACTGTACGTGAGACTTCCGCATCATACGACAGATGCAGAAAATGCTCCAGTTTTCCATTCTCATACGAGGCCGGAAAGTATATTAGTAACAGGTTGGCGAGAAGTGATTTATCACGCTCAAACATGAGGCCCAAGAGCTTTTTGCATTAACCCTTTGCCCAAGGTCCTTCCCTTACTCTTTGAAGATAGATTTGTTAAAATTACGAAGTTCTAATCGATATGGGTAGGAGTAGAAACCATATTGCTAATCTTAAAGAAATGGGGAGAGCTTGGAGAAAAGAAAAAAAGACAGCTCCATACCTTTTCCTTTGCCCTTGGAGTGCCTGACTGAGATAAGCCAACAAGAGGAGGGACAGCTCCTTCTTGTAAAATCAGGGTGCAAAACTTGGGACTATGAAAGCAAAGCTGCAACAGTGTGGAAGCTGCATTTTCCTTTCCTCTGTGAGATCCTGATTCAACCACCTCAACTAGAGATGGGATGCCACCCTCCTGTGCAATTGACAAGCTCCCTTCTCTGACTGTCGATAAGTTTGTAAGAAGAGCAACAGCTTTATCAACCATCCCAGTGGTCGGATCCATCAAGTCAACAAGATGCTTCACAGCCCCTGCTTGAACTATACGAGCCTTGTTTTCGTGAAATATTGAAAGGTTAAACAAAGCAGTAGCAGCATCTTTTCTACCTCGTAGTGTCCCAGAGCCTAGAAGATCTACCAAGGCTTTGACTGCACCAGAAAGGCCAATTTTTGCCTTGTATTCATCTAAACCAGAGAGGCTGAATAGAGCTGCAGCAGAATTTTCTTTGGCTCCATCATTGCCTGTTTTTAAAACATGAATAAGTGGTTCTATTGCCCCTGCTTCTGCAATCATGGCTTTATTCTCTTCATTAATTGATAAGTTCAGAAGCGCCGTGACAGCATGCTCTTGGGTAAGCTGTGCTTCTGAGTATAACAGTGAGACTAATGGTGGGATAGCACCACAATGACCTATAATTATGCGATTCTCCATGTTGTGCTTAGCAAGGAGCCGCAAATCTGCTGCAGCAGACGCTTGTATTTCGTTTGATTGGCAGTTAAGATCATCAATCAATTTCTTGACACAAGTAGTTGTGGTCACTTCATCAGATCCTGATTCAGAACATGGAAGAGATTGCATTCTGCTATAGTTACTGTGTCCACTCCCAACAACTTCTACTTTAGGTTTGGAGCCATGGAAGTGTTTTCCTGAAAACCATGGAGAAAATCCTAGTTTGTTACTTGAAGGTGAAGCAGCAGGGCGCTCAGATATGATTTCTCCCGACAGCTCACTCGATTTTTCATTCTTAGTGGATCTCCTTGACAACTCATTTGATGCTGGAGGCATATATTCGATACATGAAATAGCACTTGAAGCTGATTCACTCCTGCTATGTATATATGACTGTTCAGGGGATGGGTGGCTGGACTTTTCAGTATCACTACTTCGTCGTCCATGGGATTCTTTCCCACGTAATCTGGAAGAGACATCAATCTTCAGCTTCTCAAATCCATTTCCCGCATCAAGAGATGAATTGACGTGGAATTACTACAACGTAACAAACGGAAACTATCAGTTCGGATTAAATCTTGAGCAGACACATTATCCAATGGGGATAGGACTGAAACAATATTTCTATGTTCAGAGTAACTGCAAAGTCTTAGATTGTTTTCCTCACACCAATTTTCAATCATAGCTTTGACAGTATAATTGGGAATGAGATTTTTATGCGTCAATGTTAATCGGGTCTTAGGGCAAATGGTCAGCCCGTGATCAAGCCATTTTTGGATGAAAGTCCTCTCATAAGTTTGACCAGAAGCCACAATTACAGGATCTATCATGAGTTCCAAAGATAAAGGGCAGCGGAAGTAGGGAGGGATTGGGACACCACTTGTTGCCTCAAAACGCTCAATTTTCAGCATGCGGTCACGAATATGGGAGATAAGATCCACCATGTGATTGTTTTGATCCGAATCCCCTTCATTCTGATTTCTCTGAGCATTCATCCTCTCCATTTCCACGGTCAAACTTTCTTTCAATAGTTCCTGGTTCGACGTCAAACTAAGTGATTCAATAATTTTTATAAGATGATCAGTGCAAGGAATGGTATCATCTTGTAGACCTCTGAGAGCTTTTGTTATATGCTCTGCTATTCTTTCCTGCTTCAAGGAATGGATTTCCTGCCTACATTGCTGAAACAGATGACTAGATATTAGTTTTGCTACTCAAAGCCAAGTAGCTAATTAGGCAACTAGAAGAGTGATAAGAAATTCAATTAATCAAACTGGAAAACTTTTAGAAGAAAGAGGACAATTTGTAAAATAGGAAAAACCAATCCAGATAAGATGCTCGTCACTGAAAAACAGGAACCACCCAAGAAACAAAATATTAACATCCTACACACCTGAACATCAGACACACTTGAACCAGATGGAGATAATTGTAACAATTTGTGACAGACTGCGAGTGAAGAGCTCTGGATATTCATCAACAGCGACTCACTGTGCAGAACCTGGACAGGATAAAAACAAAAATAAAAACATAATTAAAAAACCGGGAGCATGAAAAATGATGCAAGCTCAGTGATACACAAGATATGATGGAAATTATTAAAAGGAAGTTGAGGAGCTACAAAAGGCAGGATGCATTGCTGTTGCCTGATTAAGTTTTCTTCTAATTATGATCTTTTAAAACTCAGAAGGCGCTTCAAATAATTTCAGACGATCTATTGATGATAGTTCCACAAGCATGAGTAGAAAGAAACTTTTTCCTTTTTCATCTGATGAGTGATATAGATCAGGGTAAGAAGCAGACAGAAACCTTCCCACTACGAACCAGATACTAAAATTCCATCCAAAAAGGTGGTCCCTAAAGAAAGCTAATGAACTGTACTATGTAAGAATCAATAAACATAGAATACAACTACAGAAATTTTTTTCAAACAAACATTATTATCGTTTAATCTAATTGGAATCATTGCACCTTGACAAGCAGATCTGGCGAAGGAAAAAGATCTAATAAAGATACTTACACTGAAAATCTTGCTCATCTTTGGACTCCAGTTCTCCATAAACTCCCGAGCTTCATTAACAACCATATCCAGTTCTTCACACTCTTTATTAAGGACTTCATCTGAAGGTATTTTGCAATCAACCACTTCATCCAGTAGCGGTTTCAACAGATTTAATGCACCAGCCATACTCTTGTAATCCTTTAGAATAGGTTTAATTTTTATTGTCTGGCAAGAAACAAGATGAATGAATCGGGAAATACTGTTGATAAGACATCTTTCAGATGTTGTGTCCATCTGACCTGCTTTTGATCAAGGATAACAAAACATTAGTTGCATTGAATAAAACGTCAAATGCAAAAAAATTTCACACCGTCTGGGTGAAAACAGTTAATAGTGAAAGTGCTCTTGAAAAAGACTCTCTTTCACCATAACAACAGCGTGGATTTTCTGGATTTAGAGGAAAACTTCTACTTGTTACATAAACTTAATTCGCTCGATAGTTCATAAGATTAGTAACCACACATCAAGTTGTGCCTTTTCTTCCTTGGAGAGCAAAAAAAAAAAAAACTGACTACCATTTGGAACAAGTATAATACTAAACTCGCAATAAATGCACCAAAAAATCCAAATTGAGCTTCCACAGAATTCAATTATCAATCACCAAGTGTCCATACCAGGCTGTTTTGTTTAAAATATTACACAAGGTTCATGGAAAATAGAAACAACCAATGAGCATGTTGTTGCTGAAAATGCATGACTGATCACATTGAAAACCATATGCTGAAATTCATGGCGCTTAGATAAAAACCAACAGACTTCCATGGCCAGACTTAATTCGTGCGCAAGACAAATAGCCTTGGATCTATTGTACCAAAAATATAGCCGTTATGAGTAAAGGAAGATAGTCCTTTTGCCATCCCTCTTTTAAACAATAAGTAAATAAAATAAAGAGAAAGCTTCTCCATGGCATGTTGACTTTCTCCCATTACTTGAGGAAACCCATTTGACTATATTTTCATAGAAAGCAAAAAAATTCTCTTGATTTTCATTTTTGACTCTTGCATGTCTATCACCCAGATTCAGACTCTAGAGATTTTGTAAGGATTTAAAAATGTTCATGGTTACTCATATACAAAATCTTCAAAAGGAAACTAAAATCAAATATTTGAATCTCAGATAAAGGTTTCACATTACTGTAGAATAGAGAATAGAAAAGCCTTCACTATCTAGAGTGTAACTCCACCATTGGCTTAGCTAACAAAGCTTTCACGGTTTTGGTAACCTTTGAATAGTACACAAATTTAAAATACATTTTTAGGAAACCAAATCCTTGTGAGATCCAAACCTCCATTACCTCCTTTTTTTTCCCTCAGTCTTCTTAGGAACCAAACAGAAAGTTTGCTAATTTACTCAGCCGTAACAATTTCAACCCAATCTATCAACCAAAAAATCTATAATTTAAAAAATAATAAAAAATTTAGACTAAAAATTACAAATGATGAAAATCTAATATGCTCCCAAAACAACAAACCTCATTTGTTAATCACACAACAAACCAGAAGAGCTCTAAAGTTAACAAATCCAAGCAGGAAAAAAAAATCAAACTTTTAACTAATATACTCACCAACCCATCAAAGTTTGATTGAAAACATTCACAAAATAGCATATAAAAAATTAAGAAGAAAGATCAAAACTTTACTTTTTTATTTTTATTTTTTTAATTTTTTATACAAGAATAAAACTTCATTTCATCAAACATACCTGTGCTGAAGTGGCTTCAATTGGTGTCTTAAACCACAAACATTGGGTTATGTAATTAGAATAAAAATGTAATCTTTAACAATCATTATTAGTACTGTCAAATGCTCTTGCTTTGCTTTGTCTTATAAAGTTGCATGAGAGAGAGATGCTGACACAGAAAGAGTACTTGTTGCAAGAACTGGGAATAAACATAAAAATACAAAATAAAAAAAAAAAAAAAGAAATGTGTAAAATGGATGGGCCCATTTTGGTTGCAGGTTTGTTGGGTTATGTGGGTCAAAAATTAATTAAGGATCATAATGCAGAGTTGGAGGATGATGATGATGAATGAGTTGGGGAATTACAAATTTATAAAAGAGATTTCAATACAATGATGTTAAGGCATTTTCCATACAATGATGTTAGTATAGAGAATCAAAGGTAAGTGATTAGATTTGTCTTAAAGATGTGTTAAAATACTTTCAAAATGACTAATTTACCCCTCATTCTAATCATTGTGTTTGACTTTGGCTAATTGATGAATAAATAAAAGATTTGGAAAATTTATGGAAATGACTAAAAAATACTAGACATACAAAAATGGTTCAGCTAAAACTTTTTGCAACTTTGTAGCAAAAAAGAGCATGCACGGTTGATATAGGATTCAAGATGATTTTTGTCATAATTTTTAACATTTTATTTAAAAAACCACTAATCTCAATTTAAATTTGAAACCCCAAATCATTCAGTTTGAGATTCGAAAAGATTTTTCTTCTCGAATTTATAATCGAGATAGAATCAGAATTAACAAATCTCGACTTGTCCCCGTCCAATAGCCAACTCCACCAAATATCATGGCAAGCAACAAACTAATCGAACATCGTTAGGCGAGATCGATGCTTAAGGCAGGTAAACAAATGGTCGAACCTGTCATCATACATGGAAATAATATAATTTGAAACAATGGGCACTTTAATCGAAAATCGGTAGCAAATTATTCTAAAAGTGATTAATTGAAAATTATCAGAGATTAATCATAAATTAATCGGGAAGAGTAAAGTTGATATTTTGTATGGTTGAGAATAAAAAAAAAAGGATGAGACTATTTATACTTTAAAAATTACTTTGAACGCACATATTTTAATAAAATTGTTTATAATAAAAATGTTAAATGTCTATGATACAAATTACTATTAAGGGCAATTTATCATATGTAAAAATTTAAACACTCATTAAATACGCCCAATCAATCATAATTAATCTTTTTATAATTCGTTGATGTGAGTTTGATGGAGTAGTGGATGACAACTATGATCAAAGGTTTTGTAGGTTCTTGGGTGTTGGGGATGACATTTTGGGTACCGTCGGAGGCCATTGGAACAAAGGATGGAGGAAGTGGAGAAAAGTTGGCCAAGTGATGTTGGAAAAAAAAATTAGAGAAGGGATCTGGGCGCTGATACTATGTAGAGGTTTGAAGAAATATCTCTTTTTCTTGTTATTCACAATGCCATTTAGCACTATATATACACATTGTTTGAAATTTAAAATAGGAAAGAAATTACAATGAAAGGAAATGATTAACTACTAGATAATTACAAAAGATTCAAAAATTGAGATTCCTTGATTTTCTCCCTTAAATTATCTTGATTGTGGAATCTTATCAACAAGTTTATATTGATTTATTGAGATTTAAGATGTCTCATGGTTTAGTATCTTCATGGAATAAATGTCTCTCTCTCATTTATAGTTGCAGCACTTTTTTTTTTTAATTTTTTTTTTTTATGTTAGCGGAATTTATCTTAATTTTCCTTTTTCATAGCATGTTATGTTTAAAGGCTTGATTCTTTCTTTTCAGTAAAAATATATTATTTTTTTGTTAATTTCTTGGCCAAATAAAATTTAATAGAAATTGAGTGTCTAAATTATTTTTTGGGTGTGCTAAATATTTTTATGAGTGCGTTTAATAATAAAGATAATTAATTTAAATGGTTTAAATGATGGTTGTTTTAGCATTTTAAAGAATGTACAAAGTAAAAATAAATAATTTAAATTTAGTAGGTGAGTGTATATAGTAATAGAGTGTTTAAAGTAATTTATAGAAGGTAAACATCCCCACTAAAAAAACAAAAAAAAAATAACTCTCAAAATTCTCCAAAAATCACAAATCATTCAATAATTACTAAAAATTAATAAATAATTTAAAAGTTTTATCATCTCAATAATAATTAGTTTAAGTTTAAGTATATTTTTTTTTAGAAAAAATCTTTTTTTTTAATAGAAGTTTTTTTTAAAAAAAAAAAAAGCTCTTTCGCCTTTACTAAAAGTCATACCAAACATGCACTAAATGTAAATTCAGAGTGCTCTTGGCACCATTAAAATGTTGGAGTTTGCTAAGGTCCCAAGGATCAATAAACAAGCATGAACATGTGTGAATACAATCGAGAAAGTCGCGGAATACTCACATCGATCGGTTGAGCGACGCGGGAGGCAACAAAGATTCCATTTCTGCTCACTGCATTCGGCAGTCCACTGAAATTTTCGGCCATTATTGCTCAAGAATCCAAGCTCCAAGCTTCGTCAAACGATTCCCGGCTCATGGGTGGACTTCCCTATCACCTTCGCATGATCCCGGAGTGTGCTAGCACTCTTGATTTTGCCACAAAATCGCACTTTGCTTCCCATTTTTCTTCCTTGTCACTCGGTTTTTAGACCAGAAAACAGAAAGAAAAATACAGCCCTCTTGGGCGAGAAATGAGAGGGAGAAGTGAGGAAGAGAGAGATGTGAGATGGTTGGTGGAAAAGTGTATCAAATACACTTAAATGAATTTCCAAATTCATTTCCTTATTTCTTTATTTTTGCTTTCAAAAAGTCAATCAATAAATGCTCCAACCATTCACATCACTTCCCATCAATCAATCAAGTTGTCAAGTCACATCACTCAAAGTGACAAGTGATTTGACGCTTGATGCGACTAATGATTTGACGCTTGATTTGACTTGCGTGCCGCACTCGAATTCGAAATGCGAATGCGCTCGCAAATAATCTCGGGCTCGGGTTCGCTAATTCCAAATTAACGAATTTTCCGTTGCGACGCAATTAAATGATTACGCCTAGCGAAATCACTATTCACATCGCTAACGAATTAATTCTAAATTAATTCGTTCGCCCGAATTAAAATCTAATTTTAATTCCGCGTCGAAATCCAATTTCGTTTAATATATCGAATATATTAATTTATCGATTAATTCCAAATTAACTGTTCTCTCTCTTTAAATGATATTTTATCCCAGATAAAATATCTCCGCAATTAATCCCAGATTAATTTTTTCTCTCATCTTATTAATCCCAGATTAATTAAAAGTGCGAGTCATACGTCATCGGTGAATCTTTGGGAAGCGACCCATGAGATCCCCAGATATGTTGGTAGTAAATTCGGTCGTCGGACTATCCGAACACGTAAGTACCTCGTACTACGTTTATACCGATTTACAAGACAAGGTTGGCTTCTAGCAAAGCACCATGCCTACCCAATTCTCCGGAAATATCCTTACAGGAATAAAAGATCTATATCAGGCGTAGTATACGTAGTATTGCGTATTTCGATCCAGTATAGGATGATCACATGCAAAGCCTGGGGCTGGTACAGTGTCTACCCCGTACGAAGCATATATCGGATAACGAGCAACTAGTCTCTTTAAAATCGGATAATCATGACCAAGTCATATTATCCCGACGGTTGCAACCTTTTTAGAGAACCAGTTCTGTATCCCTGCGCGATCATCAACTCCATATGACTGGAGTGACACTTCCGTCTTGACATCACACCCAACACACTATGATTCTCAATATACCCAGCATTGGCGTACACAGAACCTGTTAAAGTCCTGGACGACCGCAACCAAAGTATATTTATTGTCGCAAGTGTTAGCGGTGCAAGTCTCAGGTTAAGACCAAATACACCTACCCTGATTTCGGACTTCCATAGACACATAGTCATATTACCAATGGAATTCCGAGGGGGTCTATCCAGAGCAAAGCTGTTTCCCGTACCATCGGTAAAACACAACCTCCTATTACACTTGCATGAGTATCATATACCCAATATATGAGTACTATGCCGTTGTGCCCTCCCAACGCGCACAAGTGTAATACTAGTCTTTTACGCATTTATCGATGTCCAATCTCGACAATGCTCTGACTAGGGATATTTAATGATTTATCCTTTGTGGACTGATATGTCTCATATCATTCTCAATCCAGGAACAAATCATAGGGACCTCCTATCATTTATATATCTAGGTGATCTATTCACAAATGATAAGAGTGCAATCTCCTTTGTCATATAGTTAATTTGTACAACAACACCATGATCTGTACAAATAGTGACGCTATGGGTCATAATTGTCCAACATAAAATTGCTTTCAAATAAGCATAAACTCTTTTGTCTCTATTACTGTTGTAGTTTTTTGTTTGCTATTCACAAACAGATCTCGCAAAGCATTGTGATGTGCTTATATTTTATCTATTATTTCACTATCTTTTTACTTAATTTTAAATTAGTTTATAATTTATTTTATTTAATTTGTCTTAATTTAATTTATTTTGTTAATTTAAATAGGTTTTAGAAATAAGTAGTAAAAGATGATAATAAAAGCTTTTAATTGGGAAATTCTCATGGGACAAGGAAGACAATTGAAGGAATAATTTAATTTGGAAACAGATTAAATTAGAAGAGTTAAAAATGAAGAATCTAAAATATTGAGAATTGATTTTAAGTCATTAAGGCTGAGATATTATAAAAGGATGCACGTGACGAAGCTATGAGAGGAGGGAGTTTTCATAACCTAAAATTACAGCCTCCAAAGAGATTTTCTGAGGGAAAAGCCAAAAACACATCAAAGGAGCACAACACAGGAACTCAACAGGAAGAAGCGAATGACTGGAGATCTAGATAGAGTTTCTTCTTTCCTTTACTTCCCTAATATTTTGTTTATCTTTGTTTAATTATTTAGAGTCTCTTAGCATGTGTAATAACTAAACCTCTAATATGAGGTTGTGATGAAACTCGTATTTATGAACTTATAAATTGATTTTCTTATATTTTGTGTGATGTTTTGATTTATTTATTGAATCTTATGATTAATGCTTCCTGTTGCCTGATCACCAATAGGATTGATGTGGTAAACTTAGATGAACTTGACAAAGAATTTTAGGTTTAGCCTTAGATTCAATAGTATACGATCTCATCTTAGGGATTTTCCTCCAGGATAGAAATATACTTGTAGGGCGGGTGTAGCCATAATTGGAACTTGTTCGTAATGAGTTTAGGTTGTTAATTTGACAAAGAAATGTAGTTAATTAAGTTACTTTGGATATTTTCATTTTACCATCTAAAGAGGCTTGTGGATATCTTAGTGTTCCAGATTAATAAACCAATATATCACACAAATATAGGATAACCAATTCATCTTTAGAATAATATTGGGTGGATTCACAACCCTGGATGTTTTTTCTCTATGATTATCTCTATAAACTTCCAATTTATATTTATTTGCATTAGCCTTAGTTCAAATCTAAATTAAAATCACATTTAATTTTGATTAGATACTCGTAGGTAATTAGTCTTAATAATTAGTAACGTAGGTGATAATTCCTCGTGGGATTGATAACTTTTTATACTATTTGAGCGATACGTGCGCTTGCGTAACGTGTGAAAATCGCGATCAAGTTTTTGGCGCCGTTGTCGGAGACTTATTATAACCTTTATTATTAATTTTAGGCCTAAGCACTTTGCTTGTAACTAGTCATTTTTATTTTTTTATTTTCGTTTTAAGTAAGGTTCCGTGCTATTACATGAGACGGAGTAGAAGCTGTGAACTC
Organism: Zanthoxylum bungeanum; assembly: GCA_019454045.1. Classification (NCBI taxonomy): domain Eukaryota; kingdom Viridiplantae; phylum Streptophyta; class Magnoliopsida; order Sapindales; family Rutaceae; genus Zanthoxylum; species Zanthoxylum bungeanum. The sequence continues at coordinate 18,429 of SKCR01047485.1, forward strand.
TTTCAGCTTAACCTAGAAATCGAAAGAACCCTCCGCAGTTGAGAAATGATAGGCGAGAAGATCAAGAGGCGCAGCTCAACATGAACAATCGGGAACCTGGACCATTGGAAGAAGCATCACCAATTCCTATTCGGGATAGGACAATCCATATGGTTGACGGGTTCATCTCTTGCATTGTCTTGCCACTCTTGCTTGTAAACACATGCGATATCAAGACATGTATTCATATAATTCAACAGTCGGTGCAGTTTGGGGGTGGTGCACTCGAAGATCCAAACGCCCACATCAGCAGCTTCCTGGAAGTGTACGAAATTCTTAATTATAATCGAGAGGCAGAGGAAGCGACGCGCTTGCGTGTTTTTCTATATTCCTTAAGAGATGGAGCGAAGGGATGACTAAATTCACTACCACCAGGGTCCATCAGAACTTGGGCAGATTTGGCAATAAAATTCCTCGCAATATACTTTCCCCCAGCTAGGACTGCAAAATTAAGAAATGACATCACATCATTCATGTAATATGACTCTGAAACTCTTTACAAGGCATGAGAGAGGTATAAGGAGCTGCTACGAAAGTGCCCTCATCATGAGATTGCTAAATGGCTGCAAGTACAAACTTTTTACAATGGGATTAGTGGGATGATAAAGTCCACAATGGATGCAACCACGGGAGGTGCACTAATGGGAAAAGGGGAACACCAAGCATGCGACTTATTAAAAGAAATGGCTAATAATAATTCGTTGTGGCCAACAGATAGGAATATATCCCAACGAGTAGCAGACGTACACGAGGTCAGGCTCAATCCAGTTGTTAGTGCCAAACATGAGACTTATTAGAAGAAATGGCTAATAATAATTCATTATGGCCAACCGATAGGAATATATCCCAACGAGTAGCAAACGTACACAAAGTCGGGCTCAATCCAGTTGTTAGTGCCAAACTCGACAAAATTTGCAAATGCCTAGAGGTCTTGCGTATGCAAGCTCTGAATAATAATGGTTCCACGAGTATAGGATATATGTGAGGATCGAATAGGGAGCCACATAATCAATATGGCAAATCTGTCAACTATGTGAACAACGTGTACAGGCTAGGCCATAACCCCTATTCGAACAACTACAATCATGGATGGAAAGATCATCCAAATTTTGGGTGGAAAAATAACCAAGGGGCAGGACCACATGATAGATCACATGGCCCGCAGCAGAACAAAGAAGCTATTCAGGAGAGTAAGCCACCCATGGAAGAGCTACTAATGAAAGTGGTGAATCACAACAAGATTAGAGGTATTAATACACATCCAGTCCGCATCTTTGAAGACACTGGAGAGTCAACTAGGACAACTGGGAAGTGGGCAAAACTACAGACCATTAGGTGCCCACCCAAGTGATACAGAACCTAACCCGATGGGCCAGAATAATGAGTCATGCAAGGCTATCACACTGAAGAGTGGGACTGTCATTGACAAGGACATCGGAATAGAGCGACCGAAAGAGAAGAATGCAGAGTCAACCAAAGAAAAGAGGAGAGAGGAAGGAAAGCCTAAAGCGACAAACCCAACAGAGTATACACCTCCTTCATACCCTCAGCATTTGCAACAACACAAGCTAGATAAGCAGTTTTCAAAATTCTTAGAGATCATTAAGCAACTGCACATCAATATTCCTTTTGCCGAGTGTTGGGTTTTCTAGGTTATCCCAAGATTAAATTAAGCTATGAAAACATGTGAATACATCAAAGTAAAGTTGCGGAAATACTCACTTTGATCGGATTTGCGATGCGTTGAACATAAAAAAAATTTCTTCATGAGTTTCGGCCAAGCTCCTCCATGGATGATGTCCAAGCTCCAAGCTTTGATTTGTGATTCCATGCTCATGAATGAGTTTCCCTATCACCTTTGTGAGACCCATTGGATGTGCTAGCATCATTGAAAAATTTACCACAAATCTTTCTATTGCTTCTTGTTATTCTCGGCCAAGCCAATAAAATTAGAGAGAAAATGACCCTTGGCCGAGAGTTGAGGGAGAAGAGATGGAGAGAAGATGTCAAGTGTGGTGTGTTTTGATTTTTCAAAAATCAATTAACCATTTTCCAAAATTCCCACTTTCCAAAAATGGTACAAGGCTTTTAAAGTCTTCCAACCACCACCATCAATCACAAGTGACAACCATCACATCACTCAAAGTGATGTGACTTCCATCACAAGAATGACTAATGATGTGACGCGTGATGTGACTTATGGGCCCCACTTGATTCGAAATGCGAGTGGGCTCGCAAACACTCCCGGTCTCGAGTTCGCTAATTCCGAATTAACGAATTTTCCGTTGCGACGTAATTAAATCAAATTTAATTAAATAATTATGCCTAGCAAAATTACTATTCACGTCGCTAGCGAATTAATTCTAAATTAACTTGTTCGCCCGAATTAAAATCTAATTTTAATTCCGCGTCGAAATCTAATTTCGTATAATATATCGAATATATTATTTTATCGATTAATTCCAAATTAATCGTTCTCTCTCTTTAAATAATATTTTATCCCAGATAAAATATCTCTGTAATTAATCCCAGATTAATTTTCTCTCTCTTATAATTAATCACAGATTAATTATGTGTGAGTCATACGTCATCGGTGAATCTTCGGAAAGCGACCCATGAGATCCCCGGATATGTTGGCAGTAAATCCGGTCGTCGGACTATCCGAACACGTACGTACCTAGTACCACATTTTTACCGATTTACAAGACATGGTTGGCTTCTAGCAAAGCACCGTGCCTACCCAATCCTCCAGAAATATTCTTAAAGGAATATGTAATCTATATCAGGCGTAGTATACGAAGTATTGCGTATTTCGATCCAGTATCGGATGTCAGGTGCTAGGCCTGGGGCTGGAACTGTGTCTGTCCCGTACGAAGCACATGTCGGATCTCTCGTAACTAGTCTTTATAATTGGATAATCATGACATAGTCATATTATCCCGATGACTGCAGTACTAAAGAGTACTAGTTCCGTATCTTACGTGACCATCATCTCCATATGACTGGAGTGATACTTTCATCTTGACATCACACCCAATACACTACGATTCTCAATATACCCTGAAGAGGCGTACACAGAACCTGTTAAAGCCCTGGATGACCAAAACCAAAGTATATTGATTGTCGCAAGTATTAGCGGTGCAAGTCTCAGGTTAAGACCAAATACACCTACCCTGATTCGGACTTCCATAGACACATAGTCATACTACCAATGGAATTCGGAGGGGTCTATCCAGAGTGAAGCTATTTTCGTACCATCGGTAAACACAACCTCCTATTACACTCGCATGAGTATCCAATACCCAAATATATGAGAACTATGCCGTTATGCTCCCATAACACGCACAAGTGCAATACTAGTCTATTCCGCATTATCGATGTCCAATCTCGATAATACTCCGACTAGGGATGTTTTAATGATTAAACCTTTATAGATTGATACTGTCTCATATCTTATCAATTCGGAACTAATCATATGGACTTTTATCATTTATATATCCCGGTAATCTAATTACAAATGATAAAAGAACAATTTCCTTTGTCACATAGTTAATTTGTACAACAACACCAAGTTCTGTACAAATAGTGATGCTATGGGTCATAATTGTCCAACAATCTCCCACTTGGCCTATAGCCAATCACTCAAGTGTCCTACACTTGAACTATGTACGGTTCGCTCAAACTTCTGCTGAGAAAAAGCTTTATCAGCGGATTTGCAATGTTATCATCTGATGCGATTTATTCGATCATCACATCGCCACGATGTATGATCCGAACGAATTAGATGAATAGTTGAAGTATATACTTGGATCATTGATGAGACCATTAATTCTTTAGCACCTGTGGTAGCCTAGCTCAGCTGCTAACAGAACTACACCTAATCTTATTAGGATTATTAAGATCCAAATGGCTTCTATTGCTGCCTCAGCTACATCGATATTCTGCTTTTGTTGTTTATTTGGCAACAATATCTTGCTTGGAAGATTTCCAGCTCACTGTTCCGTTATTCAAACTATATAGTACCTTTATTACGACTTACAGTCGTTATTTATCGGTTTGGAAACTTGCAGTAGTGAACCCAATCACTTCAAGTTCTCCTTCTCCATAGCTTAAGAAAGCATCCTTAGATCATCTAAGATACTTAAGGATGTTCTTAACATCAATCCAGTGACTATCACTTGGATTGGCCTGATTGTGACTCCATATGCTCAAAGTATATGAGACACCAGGTTACGTACATTTATTTCAATGTAAGAGTTCTCGGAGAGTGTCAATAACTTTTGATCTATTCCAGTAGATCCTTATTCATAGAATAAAGGTTTTCTCTCCCAAGAATTCTACGAAGAATTTTCATGAAATCCAAGCTTTCACCGATTGTATTATGGGAATGTCATTTCCAAGAAATGATATATCATCATTATTTAGGACAATCATTGTCAGTGCGCTCCCACTATCCTCCTTATATACACAAGAATCATATTCGTTTTGAATTAAATCATACACCATTATGATTACATCAAAACGATAGTTCCAAGAACGCAATGCTTGCTTCAATCCATAAATGGATTGAATTAACTTGCAAACCTTGTTTGCTTGTTTTGGTACGACAAAACCGTCAAGATGTTGTAAACATCCTCCAAAAGATTTCCATTTAAGGAAAGCGATTTTGACGTTCAGCTGCCATATTTCATAAATGAAACATGCAGTATTAGCAAGCATTATCCAAATGGATTTAACCATGGCAACGGATAAAAGGTTTCTTCGTAATCGACACAATGTTGATAACGATACCTTTTCGCTACAAGCCTAACTTTGTACGTTTATTTGTCGCCATCCATGTATGTCTTCCTTGAAGACTTATATAGTACCAATAGGCACAATGCCTTCTGGTACAACAACCAGTGTCCAAACTTGGTTGGTATACATGGAATCCATTTCGGACATCATGGCACTTTGCCATAATAGGGAGTCGATACCTTGTATCACTTCCTCATACGTAGCCGGTTTGTCTTCCTCAAGAAGATTGACATCTTCATGAGGTGAGATCAGAAACTCATACCTCCCAGGTTATTTTCTGACTCTCTCCGACTTGCGCGGTTCTTGTGTATTTGAAGATTGTGGTATAATTTCATCCTTGATGAACTGTTTGTGTTCCATTAAGGAATTGGTGCCTGGAACAGTATTACTCCGATTTTCATCGAGTTTTACTTTCCTCCCACTTACCACTGCATATAGGTATTCCTCTTAGGAAAACCGTATGGCGAGCAACAATTACATTGTTCTCTTATGAGTTGTATAAGTACTATACTTTGGTTACCTTAGGATAACCTACAATTAGGCACTTATCCAATTTAGGTTCTAGTTTGGTATCATCCAAACATATGCCCAGCATTCCCAAATCTCCAGGAATGAGAAAACCCAGTTTCTTTCTTGTTCATATCTAATATGAAATCTGTCAAACAGATTTTCATGGAACCTTATTCAAAATAAGTTTTGCACTGTTTAATGCGTATCCCTAGAAGGAAAATGGTAGCTCAGAGCGACTCATGATTAACCTTATTATGTCTAATAAAATTTGATTTCTCTGTTCGGACACACCGTTCAATTGAGGTGTTCCGGGAGGAGTCCATATTGAAAGAATACTATACTCTTTCAAGTAGTCGAGAAACTTATTGCTTAAGTATTTTCCACCACGGTCTAACCGTGACGGTTTAATACTTTAGTCGATCTGTCTGTCTACTTCGTGTCGAAACTCTTTGAATTTATCAAAAGTTTTCGATTCGTGTTTTGAAAGAAACACATAACCATAACGCGATGCCATATCCGTAAAGGTTACGAAGTATTCATATCCACCTCTAGCCTAGCTAGACATGGGCCCACTAACGTCACTATGAACGAGGGCTAACAGATCAGTGGCACTTACACTTTTACCAAGTAAAAGGTATTTTAGGCACTTTGCCTAATAAACTAGATTTGTAGACATTATTTGATTAGAATCAAATCCGTCCTAGTACCCACTCTTCGAAAGTGTGGATATACGAGTCTTGTTTATGTGTCCCAGACAACAATGCCACAATTAAGTCTCATCTGATTAATTCAGTTTGAGCTATTTGTTTGTCATGCATACGTATGAGATTCATTTATATTCAAAATATAAATACTGTTATTCACATCCAATGTGTTTATCTCAATATCTTCTTCATAAAATAAAACACTTAGTGTTCTAGAATATAAAGGTATTCCCGCAACGGGTTAAACTCAGTTATATAGATAATATTTCTAGTCAAACTAGTTACATTATAACAGTTTCCTAATTTAAGTACACACCTGAAGGGTAGTTCCTAAACTTAGGTTTCTATGATTAAAACAGCGACTCTCGTCCCGTTTCCGATTCGCAGATCAATCTCAACTGAAGTCAGTATCCTGCTATTCAGTAGATTTTGCACATCAGTACATATCTTATATACCACATCTAGTATCAAAAATCCAATTTTGAAACTAATAGCGAACATGTTTATGACAAACATACTTGAAGTCGGAGCCTTGCCCGTCTTCTCTTCCTTCACGTCTACCTTGTCCATACGAAAGTCACGCTTCTAGTGACCCCGTTTGCCACAGTTTAGGTAGACATCTCGGGATATGTCATTTATCTTCCCAGAAGACAGTGATGATTTTGCCTTTGCCCCTTTTAAAAGCTCTGGCTCTGCCTCCTAGAGCATAGTCATCAACTCTACAAGAGTTTACTATTGGTTCATAATGAACCTGCCCCAGCTTTCAGGTATAGACTATAAGATCAAATCTTTGGTAGTCTCGGCCACGTAGGTAATGCCCAGCTAACATAGCTGATCGATGTCAGCAATCATCTGCGACACCTAGTGCTCGACAGATGACAGATGTACCCTTTGACATATGTGAGCAAAAGAGCTTCTTTTGCAATTTGTACTTCTGAGACCTAAGAATAGATCTATGAAGATCTTTAATTTCAACATCATATTATAAGGATCTAATCCTTTAGTCTGACGACGGAATTAAAGAGTCATTGCGGTAAGTATAACAGATTGAGCACTAAGTTATCATCACATAAATATTCCAAATATCATGTTCTACTATTTGCTCAACTCCGGGCTTAGGCCCAAGAGGTTGCTCTATCAAATAGAGTAACTTCTCAGTTTCCAAGACTATCCTGAAGTTTTATTCCCTATTTGAAAATTAAAGCCGCTTAAAGACATTTTCTCCCAGGATTATGTTCTAAACGCTAATCTTCAGTTATCTTGATTGCTATAGTTCAACTATCCAATCAATGATTTCGGGTACTATCGAATATAATGATTACTATAGTCTAACTATATAATCAACTAAAATTGATTGGTTAAATTCAAATATATTGATTACTATAATCAACTATAATTTGAAGTAGTTTGAATACAGTCCAACTGTTTAATTAAAACAACGATTAAATATTAGTCCAATTAATATACTTTTTTAAATTAATGACGAAAAATTGAAATGAGCGCGTATTGGCAAGTATCAAACGAAATTGCAATTTAATACTTGCCTCCCACTATTTTTCGGCGAGCCTCTAACCCTCTGTTGAGTACTCGGGAAACCTAGTTTCCTAGTGGGCTAGGATCCCGTTAAATAACACACAACCTTGACTTTGGCCAACAAGCTGTATGATATTTAACTAGGTAGATCTCTAAGATCAATTGGATCTCATCCAACTCCTAGATCCAGTGGGGGACATCCAAGTCCGAAACATATATCTAATATATGTCAATATATCTGATATATTACCTAACCTTTTTCCTATGAATCAATTAAGCCTTGGCTTTGGCACAACAAACTTAATGATTCCAGTTAAGGGGGACCCATTGACCTTGGAAAGCTTCGTAATCGATGTCGATGGACGAGAAGTGATCTTGACTTTGGCTAACAAATCACAACTTGGACAAGACATGCGATATGGAAAAAAGCCTTCATGATTCAAACACATCCGCGATGGACAAAGGTCTTGACTTTGGCCAACAAACCAGGCCAACAAACCAGTGCCAATCTTGGATCTTGAGAATGAATCATTCAATGGAAGGAAAAACGCTTATATTTGTTGAGGGTTTTTCGCGTAATTGGCAACCAATTAATTATCTTTGATTAGGTATCATCATACACCCTTAAACATTCATTCTAAAAGCATAATAATGCGCAATAAATAAATTAATAATGATATGAGGATGGATATATAAAACATTTTATTCCTAGAACAAATCTCTCCATTTACCTCTCTCCCGCTAGCACAAATCTTACTTCTACCCAATTACATAACACTTCTAAAGAAACCTCATTTACATTGAGGGGAATAGGTGAGAAGAGAAATACAAAGAGTCAAGAGGTAATAGGCTGGACACATAGGTCCAATTAATAAATTCTAAATTTATTACAACAATTTCCAAAATTGCCCTCACCCATCTAATATCCATCCAATATACATTATTCATACATCACATCCATGTATTCACACAAAGCATGTTATCAATCAATCTAATCCAATTAATTAATCTGAAATTAATGACCATCCAATGTTCAAATTTAATTTGTATTCAATACTAATTCTTTATTTAATTCCAAATGAAATAATTACACTTTATTAATGAGCCTTTGCGACTTAGATTCTAAATCTAATCATTACGGGTCTCAAAGCCCAATTAACATCCGATGTCATTTTAATTAAAGTCCAATGGGCTTTCAATTAATTTATAAGGCATGGACTTTGGCAACCAAAGCCCCCAAAAAAGGAATCACCCTTTTGCCAAAAATCAATTTAGGCCCATTAGGCCCAATTAAAATTTTAAAGGTCCATTATATTATATTGGACTTTATGGATATGGTTTTGGGCCCAATTGGATCCAACCAATTAACCTAAACCAAACTTGGCCCAACCAAGCCCGCTAAGCCCAAATACAACTTTATTAGCCCAATTCCAAATTTAGCCCAACCAATTTAATCACAATATTCCAAATATCACAATTAAATTATTTAAAGTGTATTAGCCATAATTAATTAGTCAAATTAACATTTCCAAAATACCAATTTACATAATTAATCATGCTTATTATCATCAACACATGTCCAACATTATTGAATCAAAAATCAATTCATTTCCATGCTATACATGTCACGATAATTTTGGGTTTTTCAAATCCGATTTCGATTTTAATCCAATTAAATCCTAAATCAATTTATCCCAAGTCTTTCAACTCATCCAATGATCAAAAAACAAAAATCACCATGACTTTAGGGTATCATCAACTTTCGGCCAAGCCAAATAATTGGGGAAAAATAATCCAATTCAATTTTCATCAAATTGATCATGCATAACTTTAAGTTATCATCATTCAAGCATACTCAATCAATCAATTTCATCAAATCATGCTCAAATCAATTTTACCCAAATTTTACCCTAAATCAATTTCATGCTTAAACAAGGCTCTGATACCATTGTTGGGTTTTCTAGGTTATCCCAAGATTAAATTAAGCTACGAAAACATGTGAATACATCAAAGTAAAGTTGCGAAAATACTCACTTTGATCGGATTTGTGATGCGTTGAACACAAAAAAAATTTCTTCATGAGTTTCGGCCAAGCTCATCCATGGATGATGTCCAAGCTCCAAGCTTTGATTTGTGATTCCATGCTCATGAATGAGTTTCCCTATCACCTTTGTGAGATCCCTTGATGTGCTAGCATCATTGAAAAATTTACCACAAATCTTTCTATTGCTTCTTGTTATTCTCGGCCAAGCCAATAAAATTAGAGAGAAAATGGCCCTTGGCCGAGAGAGTTGAGGGAGAAGAGATGGAGAGAAGATGTCAAGTGTGGTGTGTTTTGATTTTTCAAAAATCAATTAACCATTTTCCAAAATTCCCACTTTCCAAAAATGGTACAAGGCTTTTAAAGTCTTCCAACCACCACCATCAATCACAAGTGACAACCATCACATCACTCAAAGTGATGTGACTTCCATCACAAGAATGACTAATGATGTGACGCGTGATGTGACTTGTGGGCACACTTGATTGGAAATGTGAGTGGGCCCGCAAACACTCCCCGGGCTCAGGTTCGCCAATTCCGAATTAACGAATTTTCCGTTGCGACGTAATTAAATGAAATTTAATTAAATCATTATGCCTAGCAAAATTACTATTCACGTCGCTAGCGAATTAATTCTAAATTAACTCGTTCGCAAATATTAAAATCTAATTTTAATTCCGTGTCGAAATCTAATTTCGTATAATATATCGAATATATTATTTTATCGATTAATTCCAAATTAATCATTGTATCTCTTTAAATAATATTTTATCCCAGATAAAATATCTCCGTAATTAATCCCATATTAATTTTCTCTCTCTTATAATTAATCCCAGATTAATTATGTGCGAGTCATACGTCATCGGTGAATCTTCGGGAAGCGACCCATGAGATCCCCGGATATATTGGCAGTAATTCCGGTCGTCGGACTATCCGAACACGTACGTACCTAGTACTACGTTTTTACCGATTTACAAGACATGGTTGGCTTCTAGCAAACAGCACCGTGCCTACCCAATTCTCCAGAAATATTCTTAAGGAATATGTAATCTATATCAGACGTAGTATACGAAGTATTGCATATTTCGATCCAGTATCGGATGTCACGTACTAGGCCTAGGGCTGGAATTGTGTCTGCCCCGTACGAAGCACATGTCGGATCTCTGGTAACTAGTCTCTATAATCGGATAATCATGACCTAGTCATATTATCCCGATGACTGCAGTACTAAAGAGTACTAGTTCCGTATCCTACGTGACCATTATCTCCATATGACTGGAGTGATACTTTCATCTTGACATCACACCCAATACACTACGATTCTCAATATACCCTGAAGAGGCGTACACAGAACCTGTTAAAGCCCTGGATGACCAAAACCAAAGTATATTGATTGTCGCAAGTATTAGCGGTGCAAGTCAGGTTAAGACCAAATACACCTACCCTGATTCGGACTTCCATAGACACATAGTCATACTACCAATGGAATTCGAGGGGTCTATCCAGAGTGAAGCTATTTTCGTACCATCGGTAAACACAACCTCATATTACACTCGCATGAGTATCCAATACCCAAATATATGAGAACTATGCCGTTATGCTCCCATAACACGCACAAGTGCAATACTAGTCTATTCCGCATTATCGATGTCCAATCTCGATAATACTCCGAATAGGGATGTTTTAATGATTAAACCTTTATGGATTGATACTGTCTCATATCTTATCAATCTGGAACTAATCATATGGACTTTTATCATTTATATATCCCGGTAATCTAATTACAAATGATAAAAGAGCAATTTCCTTTGTCACATAGTTAATTTGTACAACAACACCAAGTTCTGTACAAATAGTGATGCTATGGGTCATAATTATCCAACACCGAGGCCTTAGAGCAAATGCCCAGCTATGTGAAGTTTTTGAAAGACATATTGTCAAAGAATAGGAAGCTGGGCGAGTTTGAAACAGTGGCCTTCACCGAGGAATGTAGTGCAATCATACAAAAGAAGCCGCCACCTTAGCTGAAGGACTCTGGTAGTTTTACTATACCATATACCATTGGTAACCATTACTTTGGTAAATCTCTGTGTGATTTAGGTACGAGCATCAACCTAATATCACTGTCCATTTATCAGAAACTGGGTTTGGGAGAGGCTAGACCAAGAATAGTTACGATGCAACTAGCAGATAAATCTCTCACATACCCTCGAGGCAAAATAGAGGACGTGCTGGTAAAAGTGGAAAAGTTCGTCTTTCCCATGGACTTCATAATTTTAGACATGGAGGAAGATAATGAAGTTTCTATCATCCTTGGATGACCCTTCTTAGTAACAGGCAAAACATTAATCGACGTGTAGAAGAGTTAGCTGACTATGCGAGTACAATATCAAGAAGTGACTTTTCATGTTTTCAAAGCCATGTTGTGCCCGCAAAATGATGAAGAATGCCACATAATAGATAACATTGGTGATGAAAGCCCATAAGGGGTCAACATAGATCACCGCTATGATAGGTTTGAAATGAAGCCACCGTAAATATTCAATGCAAACAAAAGAACTGATGAGTTGCATATGTATGTTGGCGAACCTCCACAACTCGTAACAAGTTATTCATGATTCATGGATGGAGACATTTGCTGAACCATTGATAGATCCTGGGGGCAGTACACAGACAGAACACTACCGTAGAACGCTCAATTCCTGTCATCATATGAGCAACAAAGGAACGAGCATTGGGCAGTCCTATCTCGGTCTACTAAGCTTCCAAGGGAACCACCATGACTAATTGGGTGGTTACGTTTGGCTGAAGATGTTAAACTTAGTGCTAACAGGGAGACAACCCACACAGTTATGTTTAATTTCGTTATTTTATTTAATTATTTTATTTATTAATTTTTATTTTCATTTTTAATTTTCTATGTTACTTGTGTGTTTCATAATATTACATGTGTACTTATGCAGATACTGACACAGACCATCCAGTTCACACGGTCGGAGTTTGCTCAGATATTAAACCAGGAGCTCGTTGCTCTGCTACCTGTGGCATCGCGACTCAAGACCTAAAGGCGTCGAAGAATGGTACACCTCATACACGGTAGTGTTGTTTCTCTCTCTTCTGATTTAAGTTTATTTTATATTGAGGGCAATGCAAATTTTAAGTTTGGGGGTGTGTGGATGTGTTGTGTTAGTTAATTCCTGCTATAAAAAAATTATCTTGTGGTAGTGAAACATAGTTCACATGATGAGTTTGTTTGCTTTATGATGCTATCTTAGAAACGATAAGTGCTCAATTTACTTTTATCTGATGCATTGAGTAGGTGATCTAGGTTAGACTCGTATAACTACACAATAGGTTTCTAGCAGTAAGAACCTAGGTGGCTGGCAAAGTGATTAGTTTCAAAAATTAATTTTTGATGAATGACCGTTTGCCTATATGTCTATCTTTGTTTACTAGTGTTATGATGTATGGTACGGTTGAAAAAAATAGTTAATAACCGATAAGCGTGAAGCTACCCATGAGCGAGTGTTAGAACCACCATGAGAAGAAATACTACCTTAAATGGTAGGTGTTTGAAAAAAAAAGAAAGAGAAAAAAATAATAATCGTACCATACTGAGCCTAAAAAAAACAAATAAAATCATATTCTAAGATATCTAGGTTGGTTTGACCCATCAGATCCCAATATTTAAGATGAAATCACTAAGTTGACTTACTTGAGAATCGAGCTGTGACTAGACCTTCACACACACACTGTGAGTCTGGCTTATATAATTTATTCAAGAATTTCGATTTAAGTTATGTTGGGTACTTTGGAGATTCTTGGTTGTTGTTACTAAAACATTCTTTGATGACAATATTATGTGCAAGTCTCAGGACAATTTTGTTTAGTTATTTAATTTTTACATTTATGTGTGATTGCGTGTGTGTGTAAATGACGTTTGTGGGTGTCGTCGCTGTAAGCCCTCACGAGACTATAACTCGTCCACTATGGCCGCATAGGAGTTTAAAGGCTTATTGCATACGCTAAATGCAATCGTGATCCCTACAAAAGTGGCTTTTTATCTGTTTTTTTTTTTTATTAATTTTATTTCTTTTAATTTTTGCCCGAGAACTAATAAAATATTAAGTTTGGGGGTATTTGATGTGCTTATATTTTATCTATTATTTTATTACCTTTTCACTTAATTTTAAATTAGTTTATAATTTATTTTATTTATTTTCTCTTAATTTATTTTATTTTGTTAATTTAAATAGGTTTTGGAAATAAGCAGTGAAAGAGAGTAATAAAAGCTTTTAATTAGGAAATTCTCATGCGACAAGGAAGACAATTGAAGAAATAATTTAATTTGGAAACAGACTAAATTATAAGAGTTAAAAAGTGAAGAATCCTAAAATATTGAAAATTGATTTCAAGTCATTAGGCATGTGACGAATCTAAGAGAGGAGGGAATTTTCATAACCTAAAATTACAGCCTCCAAAGAGATTTTCTGAGGGAAAATCCAAGAACACTGATGAGCGGAAAATATATCAATATTTACTGCCTCTTTTACCTAATATTTTGTTTAGTTTCTTCGGTTTGATGAACATTTTGATGTGTTTTTATGTGTTTTGCAGATAAATAAAGTATCGGGACTTAGTGGAATCAACTTGGGGCTAAAACGATGAAATCCGGAGCAAAACATGGCGAAAACAGAAATTTACTATTCGCGTCACGAAGTGCAGTCTTAAATTCTAATTTTGCGCACGTTCCATATTTTGGCCATAACTTTTTCATCCGATATTAGATTGAGCTGATTCAAGTTCCATGGTACAGAAGACGCAAAGATCTACAACTTTGAAGAACAAAATAAATTCGAATTCGGAAGGTTTCATGACCAAAATTGATGAACAATCCGAAATTGTGTTATGTTTAATTACTAAAGTCATTTTCAAAAATTTAAAAATTTGTCAAACTTCCACCAAACATGCAAGAGTGTTTTGTGCCATGTTTGGTGCTTTGTTTGGTGCCATATTTGGTGGAGTGTTTGGTGGAGTGTTTTGTGGCATGTTTGGTGAAGGATTTTGTGGAGTGTTTGATGGAGTGTTTAGTGGAGCAATTGGTGGAGAAATTGGTTGAAGCCTTTAGATTTTCCTATAAATACCAAGCCATTTTATTTGTAATTCTCATGCCTTCTTTAGATTTTTGTAAGGAATGTAATGATTGCATCTTGTTTGTATTTATTTTCAGTATTTAATTTATGCATTTTTATTTTCAGTAATAGTAGTAGTTTATTTTATTTTATTTTATTTTATGTTTTGTAGTTAATTTTCCGCTGGGGGAAGCTTAAAACTTTTATTATTTTAGTTTAGATTAATCTCCCTTAATTATAATATGAAAATTATAATTTAACATAAAAGGTTATACCGCCTTAATGGCTGGTTTTATTTATTTGACATAATGTGACACCACCTATATGGCCGGTCTTTATGTGACAGATGATTACCGCCTATATGGCTGGTTTATGGACAAATAATTATACCACATTTATGGTCGGTCGGACTTAATTAAAATCTGACTTAATGAGGATACCGCCTATATGGATGGTTGGTAATATCGCTGATAATTTCTATATTATAATAATGGAGATTTCTAAATTAGAATTAGTAAATGTGGACCCCTAACCCCCAACATTTTATTTTTATTCTAGGGAAGTGATGAAACACAATATTCACATACTTAATAATTGATTTAATTATATATTGGATAATTCTTTAGTTTGTTTATTGAATCTTAAGCTTAATGCTTCTTGTTGCCTGATCACCAATAAGATTGATGTGGTAAACTTAAAATGAACTTGGAAAAGGGATTTTAGGTTTAAGCCTTAGATTCAATAGCTCACGATATTCCTTAAAGATAGATAACCCTTTAATAGATTTCCTTACAGGCTATGAATATACCCGTCGGGCGTGGGTAGCCATAATTGGAACTTGAACTTAATGAATTCAGGTAACTTGGTTAACATAGGAATATGATTAATTGGGTTACTTTGGGTATTTGCATCTGACCATCGGAATAGGCTTTTGCATATTTTCGTGTTCCAGGTTAGCAACTAATTTATTACACATATATAAGAGAATCAATTCATCATTAGAATAATATTGTGTGGAATCACAACCCTAGATTTTTGTGTCTTTTGTTTATTTTTCCTTTGTATTTTCTTTTGTGTCTTTATTTATTTATTTAGCAAATCCACATTCAACCAACCAAAAGCAATCAATCACTTCTCCCTTTAATTAGATACCTGTAATTCCTCATGGGATCGATATTTTTATACTACTTGAACGATACGTGCGCTTGCATTATACTCGTGTGATTACGCCGATCAAACACATCAAAGGAGCATAGCATAGGAACTCAACATGAAGAAGCAAAGGACTAGCGATGTAACATCCCCAATCCGGGAGATTCTACCGGCAAAGAATAGACCGTACTATCCCCATAAGCCTCTGACTTCTGATAACTGCTATTCTTATCTCACACATATATAAACACATGCATGGGACCATAGCCAAACTCATCAACCATGTATGCATAATATTCTTAATATTAAGTGCTATGTTTAAATACACATCTCAATACTGACAAAAACTTTTATAATGCAATATACATGTGACCTTTACTGTATAACATATATGTTACTTGACATTCTCTGATACTGACCGAACTGGACTTTATCTCTGACTTGACCCGGTGGACCAACTCCCTAGTGACTTCCATCAGTATCCATCATCTCGAGCTCGTCCTCCAAGAACCTGCAAAACAAAACACTGGGAGTGGGGGTTAGATCGTTTGAACGATCAAAGTGAGTGGAATTTTTTTTTTATAATGAAAACTGGAATACTTTAAGAAACTCGTGTTTTAGAAATCAATTCGAATCTTATCTGTAAACTTGTCTTTCTGAAAGTAATTTTGTTTCTGAAAACCTTTGTGAAAATCTTTTCTTAAAGTCTTTGATAAAATTACCGTTTCCGAAAACATTCATTTCTAGAAAACTTTTCTCTGAAAACTGTTTCTGAAATCTGTATCTGTAAACTGATCTCTGAAAAATCTAGTATATGTCTCTGTAAAACCTGACGCATGAGGGCTGTAGGCATTGCATTTTTGCATGTGAGTCCCTATGATGAGTCTCATTTGGAGGCACTACCTTTCTAGTCGAGGAAGTTGCGGGAAACAGTCATCGGAAGGGAATCGGTATTTCGTTAAATTTTATCCGCTTGTTTAGCTCTAAGCTCACTCGTTGGACCTCCGTTTTAGAGCACCTTTAGCCTAAAAAACCAGCAAACACTTAACCTTGGCCCAAAACCCCACATATAGCCCACACACGCACCAAGCCCACCATCAAAAGCCAACCAAACCCACCAACCAAAGACCACACGCCCAAGCCCACTTAAGACACATCCAAATTAATTAAATATATTTTTAACACGTTTAATTAAATAAAACAAATAAAATCTAAATAATCACCTACCAAAATAATAAAATACTTACATAAATTAAAGAAATTGCATGCCTAATTAAGATAAATCAAATATATTGTATTCCTAACTTAACAAATCTCATGCCTAAACAAGATAAATCAAATATTTTAGCTTCCTAATTTGAACCAATCTTGTCTCCAATCAATCTTAGGTTTTCCTTACATGACACTAAATCATATCCCTTTTTAATTAGCCAAATCCCTTTCCTTGTCAAGCCTAGCCTTTGTCTATAAAAGAAACACTTTTCCAAGACACTCCCCTAGCTCTCCCATTCACGGCAACACAAGAGAAAACAAGCAAACAAAAAATTCCAACACTCTCTCCTAGCTCTCCATTCACGCCCAAGACAAGTGAGAAGCAACCAAAAAATTTCTTTCCTTCTCCTCCCTCATACCACCGAAAATTACACTCAAAACAGCCCCTAATCACCACCGAAACTGCATCCATACAGTCCCCTAAACTATAAAAATCACAGCCCCACACAGCCACTACACTACCGAAAATATACCCCTAAAACAGTAAGCAGAAACCGCACAAACAGCAGCCATATACACGCATAAACAACAGCCAAAACAGCCCCCATACAACATCCCTTTTCATCGAAAACAACAGCCCCTTTTACCATAAAATAGTAGCCCAAAAACGCAACATACAGCAGCCCCTAAACCCCTTAAAACAATCCAGAAAACACCCTAAAACTGCACTAAAAAACTGCACTCTTAATCCTTAAAACGGTAACTAAAAAAAAACTGCACTTAAAGCCTTTAAAATCACCCAAAACAGTAGCCTAAAATACCAAAAACAGTGACCAAAATACGGCAGCAAAACAGCAGCAAAATAGAGTCAAAATAATAGCTTGAGCAGTGAAACAGCGAGGTAAAACGTAAACCAGTGAACCAGAAAAGTTGAGGAGCTTTAAACCTTCCGATCTCCGTGAAACACAAGTCCGAAAGTCGACGAAAAATGTTAGACCTGAGGGTATTCTTTCACATCCGTTTTTTCAGTTGTATTTTTATTATTTATTGAGTTTCGTTTGCATGGTCATTGTGGAGTGAAGCATGTTGTGGCCCTTGAATAGATAGAAAATACATGAATTGTAAAATGATGTATGTTGTGGCCCTCGAATAAAATGAAAAGCGTGTCACCTCTCGTGGTATATAGGATGGAAACCCGGACATAAATTTCATAGCCGATTCTGAATGGACGGTAGTATGATCTGTACTCGGGATATAACTCCACGTACCACTTGAGTAAACGGCGCATATTTTGTTTTATGTTGTTTTGATTTGTTTATTATTCGCTACTTGATTTCCGCATATTATTTGTTTATGTAATTATGAGATAAAGCGCATGGGCTTAGTAAGTGCGATTAAAGGTCCTCTATTTTGAGAGGTTAAAATCCTTTACCACAATGCTTTACCGTGCCAGATGGTGTATATTCGTTTGAATGTGAGATGTGTTCAATCGGGTATACGAAGTCCGATATTGTTGTCTTTATTTTTATATGCATGATGTGATCGAGCGTATGGGCTTAGTAAGTTGGATTAAAGGTCCCTTATTTTGAGGGGTTAAAATCCTTTACCAAGATGCTTTGCCGTGTCGGTTGATGTATATTCGGTTGAATGTGAGATATGTCCAATCGGGTATACGAAGTCCGATATTGTTGTCTTTATTTCTTATATGCATCGTGTTATTAGCGGATGGGCTTAGTAAGTGCGATTAAAGGTCCTCTATTTTGAGAGGTTAAAATCCTTTACCACGATGCTTTGCCGCGCCGGATAATGTATATTCGATTGGATGTGAGATATGTTCAATCGGATACACGAAGTCCGATATCATTGTCTTTACTTTTTATATATGTATTGTGTTGTTTGCGGATGGGCTTAGTAAGTGCGATTAAAGGTCCTCTATTTTGAGAGGTTAAAATCTTTTACCATGATGCTTTGCCGCGCCGGATGATGTATATTCGGTTGAATGTGAGATATGTTCAATCGGGTATACGAAGTCCGATATTGTTGTCTTTATTTCTTATATGCATCGTGTTATTAGCGTATGGGCTTAGTAAGTGCGATTAAAGGTCCTCTATTTTGAGAGGTTAAAATCCTTTACCACGATGCTTTGCCACGCCGGATAATGTATATTCGATTGGATGTGAGATATGTTCAATCGGATACACGAAGTCGATATCATTGTCTTTACTTTTTTTTATATATGTATTGTGTTGTTTGCGCATGGGCTTAGTATGTGGGATTAAAGGTCCTCTAAGTCAAGGGGTTAAAAGCCTTTACCATGATGCTTTGCCGCGCTTCTTACTATTTCATTTATCCTTTTGCACATCATTGCTTTATTTACGCATGCATTACGAAGTTCCATATAGTTATCTTTATCTTTGTACGCATTGTAATGAGAAGCGCATGGGATTATTATGTTGGACTAAAATGTTCTCCATTTGGGGGAAGAAAAGCCTAAAAGGCTACCTTTACCACGATATTTTCCGCGTCTTTCATCTATTGATTGCATCATCTATCTTTGTCTTGGATCGATCTATTATCATTTGTGTACCCATGTTATGATAGCATTTTGGCATTATTTCTCATGATATATAGGATGGAAACCCGGACATAAATTTCATAGCCGATTCCGAATGGACGGTAGTATGATCTGTACTCGGGATACAATTCCACGTACCACTTGAAAAATGCCCGCGTGTGTGTCAATCTTAGATATCATATTCCGTATCACGTCATTGCACGTCTATTCAGTATTCATAATTGCCTCTTCATTTGTTTATTTTCATTATGTGCCTAATTGTCTTTTCTTAATATGCATGCTTGTATGGATGTCATTTGTTTGCGCTTCTGTGTCTACCAATGTGAAATTATATGCTTTCCATATGTCAATTTATCTTTATGCATGCAAATTCGGACATAGATTATATGCAAATAGGTTGTATGCAAATTTGGACATAGACTGTATGCAAATAGGTTGTATGCAAATATGAAGATGTGTTACATGTGAACTTGGATGAACTTTTGATTTATGCATGTGAAATAGAATACCCTTGGGAATATATGTTGCTAGATTTGATTAAATTATTACACAAATCATATCATTACAAGTGGCATAAGTAAGGGACCATTCCGAATCCAATGGTTTGAGGTCTTCCCTTGCGAGGGGTGAGTGTGGCCTTAAATCTTTGTCCCGGTTCACACTGGGCGGCGACTCCATTATTCTCTGGTTTAGTCCCCTGCGGGCTACTCCGTACTCCCAACCGGGCCGCGAGCCCGGAACAGCATGCGTCGCCCAGTTCCTGTGTTCCCACAGTCTGGCGACTCCACTGGGGATAGTGAATCGGCCCCGAAATAATGTCTTGTAATATTATGAATTGTGCTATAATTAACTGTGTCTACTGTGAGTTAAAAGGGGTTTAATCAAAGGCATATTATTTAGGCTGGGTAATGGTTTGGTGTCTTCATTCACTCACTACCTTTCTAGAAGGAAAAGCCGTGGAGGCACCTAGATAATCATCTACTTGTAGCCTATTGTGATGGACTAATTTGGAGGACCCGTTGTTTATTCCTGTCACCAAGCGATAAGAGCCTAAGAGGCTAGGGTACTTAAGAGAGCCTCGCTCCACCCTCTCTCTGGGGAATCTACAACGAGAAATCCATCTGACAGTCAGTCAAACACCATAACTCGTGGAGGCACCTAGATAATCTCTGAGGCTCACTTGGTCGCTCGAAACCTTGAGTGAGGAGACCTAGTTATGGGTAATCCTTCGCCAGCGAGAGTCTTTGTCTACACTCCTGCAAACCCACACGTAGACCGGAATTGTATGGCCTGTAGCAACTATTTCCTTGTGCTTGTGGACCATCCTCATTTGGATGCAGTTGGGCTTCTTGTCAGAAATGCGAACTTGTTGGGACATTTAAACTGGGACGAGTTCATATCCTATGACAATTGGGCCAAAAGCTTCTGAAATGTTGATGGGCCACTTTGTAGAAATTATTTATGTATGCTTGTGTTTGGGAACATTGTCGTTTGGATCCATTCAGACCTTTTGTCATGAGGTATGGGCTTGTTGGGCCATTTAAACTGGGACAAGAACGTATCTTACGATGATTGGGCCAAAAGCTTCTAAAACGCCAATAGGCCATTATATGTTTGTGTGTAGGAACATTATCATTTGGATACGGTTGGGCTTCTTGCCATGAGATGTGAACTTCTTGCTATGACAGTTGGCCCAAAAGCTTCTAAATGATGATGGGCCAATTTGTGTAAAAATGTTAATAAGTTGATATATTCCTTGTGTCGCATGCATCTCATTCATCTCATGCATACATATATCTTGTTAACACCCACTATATCTAAAAAGACATCATAGATTCCCGTTGGGTTAGGTCAGAGGGAAGACTCACCAAAAGACCGGTAACAGATATGAGTACATCCGATAACGAAGTATCCCAGATAGATCAGTTGGAAAACGGTCTTGCCAAAATTACTGAACAGTTACAAGCATTGACTACTGCTGTGGCTGGTATGGCTATACCCCGTGCTGGGGGGGGGGGTTCTGAGAATGTGAGGCGCGAAGAGTCTCTGAATGGGTTGGGGGATGATATCCCCGCTTTTGATGATGACATGGCAGAGTATGCAACAGGCAAAGTTATTGGGTCTCAGGCAGAATTTCAGAAGCTTCAGGATCAGGTTGAAACAGTTACCCGCAAAATGAAGGGTAAACATGAAGAGTTGTTAGATTATGAGGCAATGAACTTCGAAGAATAGTTGCCTGCTCAGTTCAAGATGTCGGATATGGCTAAGTTCAACGGGAATGGGGATCCGATGGTTCATCTTCGTCAGTATGTATCAGTTATGAGTTCCGTGGGTTTGACAAATCGACAGGTGCAGAAGATGTTTGGAATGTCACTCGAGGGGGCACCAGTGGTATGGTATCACAGCATTGAGAAGAAAGTAAGGCAAGATTGGAGGGAATTGATTGATGCATTCCTGAAACAGTATGTCACGGACTTGGAGATAGATCTGTCACTCCGTGATCTGGAGAACACCAGGCAGAAACCGGAAGAGAGTTTCAAGGAGTATGTGGACCGCTGGAGAAGCCAGCTCTTAAAGATGCAGACCAGGCCCTCAGAGAAGGACCAGATAAAAATGATCATTAAGGGCACCAAGCCCTCAATCTATGGGAAGCTAAGGATGATGACCTCCATGATTACTGATTTTCGACAGTTTAGGGAAACTGTCATGGATATTGAGGAAGAAAAGGCCGAGAATAGAAAATTCTATGGTCTAAACATGAGGCCAATTGGGGGGACATCGGGAACAAAGCCCGTTTCTGCTGAGATTGCCGCTATCTGGAACCGGAGATTCTCTAACTTGGGTAGACCCATGTCCAAGGTATTGGAGAAATTGAAGAGACAAGGATTTCTGAAACCCCTAGAAACCAAACCACTCCCAAACCCTCCACCACCACATCTCAACCTAAACTAATATTCCAATTCCACCAACAGAAAGGCCACGATACCGACAATTATGCCCGACTCCGCCATGAAATCCAAGACCTTATAGACTCCAAAAAGATACCCGACCCTGAAACAGAACGCCCCAACACACACCAGAACCCTTTGCCAAATTACCACTCTGTCCCGCCACCAACCTATATGATAAACTCTGGCCTACCCGAGAACCTTGTCCTCAAATCCTTTGACC
>SKCR01047486.1:0-40455 GCA_019454045.1 Zanthoxylum bungeanum
TATTATTTATTAAACTACATACATCCAATGTATCAGTTAAATAAATCTGGTGGTCTAATGACAATCATTGGTTAAACGAGATCTTAATCACCTTTCTGAATACAATATTCATTAAATGGATAAGGATGTATGGTGTGATTTCGTATCAAACCATCCTTTACCATATGGAATAAGCATCTAATGTTTAAGTGATTAAACTCATAAAGCACCGTTCTAAATTATTTACTTTACCGAATAATTTTTCTTAATGTTTATCTCTACGTCAATGACACTATTAGTTATATTTAAAATATATAATAATTGTTTATAAATAACAAGTAACTATCCAATAGTCGCAAGTTCTGATATCAAATATCAAAACAATCATTAACTAATATTTTAAATAACTAGACGGGAGATCTGGTATCCAATACATATAGTTGTAGTATTGTCAAAATCAATATTTTCTATACACAACTATACGCATCTCCTTTCTTTAGCTTTACTATTTGCATTCAACTATTCACAACAATTGCAAATAACTGATTAGCAAATTGTGTCAGACACATTGCCTCTAAAGGTCATTAAAGCTAATAAACGTCATTACTAGATAAACAAATACCTAATGGGGCTTTCTTAATGCCAGTCAAGAATCTCGAAACATGAACTAATTCAAGTCAATTCTTACTGCATAAGAAACTATTCTCTCTAAAGTATTATATCCTAAAAGAGATATATATCTAGATTATCTATCATGACTTAGAAACTAAGTCATTAACCATCTTGATTTTTGAAAAAAATCGGAACAACAGTTCCCGATGGTTTAGACCAATCTAATAATATCATAGTCTAGTAGTATCTAGAACCTATTCTAGAATAACTGCAACCAAGAGTCAAGTCAGATAACCTATCAAAATATGTGTGCAGTAAATAAAAGTTCAATTCTTTATAAACAATAGAATAAGGAAATGAACAAGTGGCTATTTCATTAATAATACACATTGCCTAAGTTATGGAATATTTTAAACTTAGCAGTGTCTCCCACTATTTTACGTAATACCGTAATCCCTAACGGAAGAACGAGAATTCAATAATTAAATCGAATTCAATAATGGGAAGATGACCCCATGAATATATTTCAGCTCACAGCAGAGGCACGGTCTCGCCTACGTAAATTCATCAGGTAGACAACTCATTTGTCAATCACTCACCAGTGACTCCTGGGTTTCCGGTCCTGGTCGTTTCTCGTTGTGACTGTTAAGGCAGACCCACAAGGAGACGTACCAAGTTTAAACTCATCAATGATAAACTCGAGCTACTTGCGTAACCCTGACAGCTAGGGCACGTTCAGGATTCCGCTTTCACTTGAATTTATCTAGTATCTAATATACATCCGGCATAAATAAATCTCTATCAGCTGCACCCTCACAGCAGAGGCACGATCTCAGATGTAGTCACGGAAAAATATTCATAAACCGTATTGACAAGACGGACCAAGAAACAAGTATTCCAAATACTAGTTACTTTAAAACCTTATTAAGCGGGGATATTCCATAAAGTGTCATACACTTTAAATTTAATCAAATTAAATGAAAGCATGCATGTATCAAGTAAAGATAAGAACAAACATTAGATTTTAAAGGGCTAATCATATTAGGGTGTCCAGAATCAGACTCGCTCTGATACCATTTTGTTGGGGTTTTAAGGGGGGAATATCGGTAACGCAGCGGAAACGCGGAAAATCAAAATTTCTCAATTTCAAAACTTTTTCTCGGATCAATTAAATAAACTTATTTATTTAATTATCCAATTATCAAATTCTGAAAAATTACACAAGAAATCAAATTTCTTGGTAATTACCGAATTACCCCAAAACTTTGTTAATTGATCATTTTAGTCCAAAAGTTGTCAAATACAATTTTGGATGATTCTAAATCATTTCTAAAATGTTTTTCAACACATCTAATGCATCAAAATCAGATTTCACACAAATCCCCAATTTTTGATGTATTAGATGTGTTGAAAAACATTTTAGAAATGATTTAGAATCATCCAAAATTGTATTTGACAACTTTTAGACTAAAATGATCAATTAACAAAGTTTTGGGGCAATTCGGTAATTACCAAGAAATTTGATTTCTTGTGTAATTTTTCAGAATTTGATAATTGGATAATTAAATAAATAAGTTTATTTAATTGATCCGAGAAAAAGTTTTGAAATCGGAAAATTTTGATTTTCCTTGATTCCACTGCGTTACTGATATTCCCCCTTAAAACCCCAACAGTAGTATCTTATGGGAAAGGCACAATGATGAAGGGACATGTCCTCAAAGTTTGAATGATGAGTCCATAGGCTTCAAAGGCATAAGAGAAGTGGTATAACCCTTAGGAGGGTTACACCTCAAACCAAAGGGTAACCAAAGGGTACCCTCAATGCTACCCTTCCATGCCTATATAAAGAGGCCTTGGGGGTTCACTCTAAATATCCTGAAAAACATATAAGTCTTCCATTGTTTTAGTGAGTCATCTTCAAAAAATAGAGTTTCCTTCATTTCCTTGTTCAAGTTTTGTTAAATGAGTGCTCCTTCTATAAGAAGCATCCAAGTAATCCTGGGAGAACGTTAGCCACAAAACCATCCATAGAGCACCGAGGCGGGGCTAATAAGTTATTAAGGATATAGGCAACTCGACTTGGATTCAGTTTGATCAACATCTTCAACATTTCCATGTTTTACTATGTTTATGGTTTATGTTCAATTTTGATATGTTAGTATACAATTGGTTGATTGATGCATGTTAATTTCATTTAATGACACATATTTACCAACAATCTTAAGAACTTATTAGATTTTAAGTGTTGTTAGATGAAATTTTACATGTTTTAATTGTCAATTTTTTGGAAAATATGTTCTGTGCATGAAAAATACGCATGGGCATTCGAACGTCTGACAAACACGTAGGCAAAATTTCTATTTTTCGTAGTCTCGTTCGAACGCGTCTTCAAATATGACTCGAACGCCAGTCTTTTGCCAAAGAATATTCGAACACGTTTACGAACACAACATGAACGCAAACTCTCTGGAACACTTAGTTCGAATGTGTTTAGAACGCAAAACGAACGTGAAATCTCTGGAACATTTCGTTCGAACGCGTTTACAAACGCTACACGGACGTGAACTCACTGGAAAGTTTCGTTCGAACGAATTAACGAACGTGACACTAACGAATATAATCCTGGAATTATTTTAGATTCAAAAATAATAACATAGATTAATTATATTTCCATGTATGATATAATGTTAACTTAGTAAAATCATATATTGTATTATTATAAACTTGGAAGTATATATTTAATTAGGGTGTTCAATTATCACAAGCATACACGTAGTGATAAAGTTGAAAATTAATCGTGTGTTGCATACTTGGTTGAGAATTAAAAGTGTAACCTTACACAAGTAATTCCGTCCAAGCTTGATTGACTTATACATATACACATAAACATATATCAATTATTGTATCATGAATTGAAGTGTAATACTAAGTTTGAATGTCTAAGATATTCTGTTGAGAAAGTGTTTAAATGATATTCTCTCAAAAAGGCGACTAGAGCCTAAGTGGACAGATATTTAAGTGGTTACTCCGGACCCCCCTCGTCCTCTGGGAATATTCCTTATTCATTTATCATAAGAAACCTTAGTCATAAATTCAAGGACTTGTGTTATTTGGTACTACTGTCCAATATAACAACGAGTGGATTCTTAGTATATCACTTAAACAAGATCATACGTTTGATCGTTGTGCAATTTGTCTTTTGTAGACTTATTGATTACTGTTTCGATTTTCCAGTTACACATGGCTAGCAAAAATATCGCAGCACCTGTCGCTCATGGAGAAAAACCGAAAACGTTTGGTGGAGCAAACTTTAAACAATGGCATAGCAAAATGTTGTTATACCTGACAACATTGTAGTTGGCTAAGTACCTCAGAGATCCTTCAGGTCCTGTGGAGGGATAAACAGAAACAGCCAAACAACTGCGAGAAGAGACATGGTCGTCAGACGACTTCTTGTGCAAGAATTACCTCTTGGGAGGACTTGATAATACCATGTACAATGTGTACCAAGGCATGACTTCTGCGAAGATTCTCTGGGAATCTCTCGAGAAGAAGTACAAAATTGAGGGAAGTCTTGCTTTCTGCCAACTACGTTCTGAATAAGCTACCTCACAGAAGATTAGACAAGAAACCATATGAATTGTGGAAAATGTCATGTACCTTCCTACAAATATCTGAAAGTGTGGGGGTGTCTCGCCAATGTAATGGTTCCTAAACCTAAGAAGGTTAGAATAGGACCCAAGACTGTTGATTATATATTCATTGGATATGCTCACAACAGTAGTGTGTATCGTTTCTTAGTACGTAAGTCTGAAATTCCTGACATCAATCCAAATATGATAATTGAGTCAAGGAATGTGACATTCATTGAAGAGACATTTCTTTGTAAGGAAAGATAAAGAACAGAGCCTCTCAAAACAACTATTGATACTGTTAAAGACATTGATCAAGTTGGCCAAGATTCGAATCAACATGAAAATGTTGAGGAAATTGAACCTAGACGTAGCAAAAAAGCTAGAATATCTAAGTCATTTGGACCCGATTTTCTGACATACCTGTTAGAAAATGAGCCTCAAAGCTATAAAGAAGCAATGTCTTCGACGGAGGCACCTTTATGGAAAGAGGCTATCAACAGTGAGATTGATTCCATCTTACAAAACCATACTTGGGAGTTGGTTGATCTTCCTCCAGGTTGTAAGCCACTGGGCTACAAATGGATATTCAAACGCCAGATGAAATTAGATGGATCAATAGATAAGTACAAGACAAGACTTTTCATAAAAGGTTATATACAAAACAAAGGTCTTGATTACTTTGATACTTATTCACCATTGACTCGTATCACGTAAATAAGAATGCTCATAGCCATAACAGTTATATTTGGTCTTGAAATACATCAAATTGATGTAAAGATGACATTCTTAAATGGTGAACTAGATGAAGAGATTTACATGGAACAACCAGAAGGTTTCAATATTCTTGGAAAATAACAGAATGTGTGCAAACTTGTAAAATCCTTATACGGATTAAAACAAGCACCTCAAAAATAGAATGAAAAATTTGACAAAGAGATGTTCTCAAGTGGGTTCAAAATCAATGAGTGTGATAAGTGTGTGTACACCAAATCAACTCAAAAAGGATTTGTCATTGTGTGTCTCTACGTAGACGATATGTTGATAATTGGTAGTAATCATGAGATAATTCAATTTACCAATAAAGTATTGACCAGCAAATTTGATATGAAAGATTTATGAGTAGCTGATGTGATCTTAGGAATTAAGATTTCCAGAATATCATAGGGGTATATATCATCTCAGACTCATTATGTTGAGAAGATACTTGAGAAATATAATAAATGAGATCTAAATGTGGCTAGAACTCATGTAGACCTAACTCTTCATTTATCAAAGAATACTGGCTCAAGCATATCGCAATTAGAGTATTCGAGAATCATCGAAAGTCTGATGTATCTCACAAATTGCACACAACCTGATATCGCCCAAGTTGTAAACAGGCTTTGCAGATATACGAGTAATCCAGGACATAACCACTGGAAAGCCATAGTAAGAGTTTTGAGATATCTGAGAGAAACTTTAAAATATGGTCTGCATTATACGATATATCATGTTGTTCTAGAGGGATACAAAGATGCTAACTGGATATCTAATACAATGGATTCCAAATCTACGAGTGGATTTATTTTCATACTTGGTAGTGCAGCCGTGTCATGGAAATCCTCGAGGCAAACATGTATTGTCCAGTCTACTATGGAATCAGAATTCATAGAATTAGACAAAACAGCAGAAGAAGCAGAATGGCTTCAAAATTTCCCAGAGGATATTCTAAATTGGCCCAAACCAGTGCCAACGATAAGCATACATTGTGATAATCAATCGGCTATTGGGAGAGCACAAAATACAATGTATAATGGTAAGTCTCGCACATACGTCGCAGACATAATACCATACGACAACTGCTCTCAAGTGGCATAATTTTGATAGATTATGTCAAATCGAAGGAAAACCTAGTGGATCCACTTACTAAAGGTTTACCTAGAGAGCAAGTTGAGAAGTCATCGAGGGGAATGGGCTTGAAGCCTATAAATTAAGAATTTTCACTGTGGAAACCCAACCTAGCTGACTGGAGATCCCAAGAACTAGGTTCAAAATGGACAATTGAAACTTTGTGTAATTCAAAAGAAGCACGGTAGAGTTTTATACTCTTTCTCATTCTTGTAATGACGCAGAGTGCTGTCTGTCAAGGCTAGGATAAATTAAGGCTTTTAATGATCACTATATTAGGAGAATAGTTCTAATAGGGGTAAAGGCATATTACTTCTTTATAGAAGATCACATATTTCAAGTAAGAAGTGAGGCCGCTTGCATTGGAGTTTTAAAAGCTGAATTCCCTAAAGTACTTGATGAATCCAGGACGATTGTTCATGGCCGAAATGAACTCAATCGTAGAACGGGAAATGGTCGAAGTAAAGCTGTGTGTTGTCAATTGTCTTGGTTTACACCAATGTCAGAATAGTTCAAGACTATGGATCACTTGTTTGCCAAGTAAATCTGATTGTCATTCACTATGAAATGTTCAAAGCGAAAGCTACATATTTCAATGCAGTTTTATTTCATGGAAATTTTAAGATAAGATCATGAACCCTACACGACTAAATCACACCCGTTGAGGACTGTATTGATAAAGTTGTCTCTGGCTTCAACAAATTTTGTACGACCACGTCCATCCAACTCCTATCCACATTGATCAAAGCGACATCTCAACTTTCAAATCAAATCATATTAATGAAATTTCATTATTTTCCATTTTCATATATGGATGGATTATTTGTTTACTCACTTTAGAATCCACCACTTTTAATAACAACGGATACCTACCTGTTTTTTTGGCCAATGGTAGCTTCTTTAATTTGTTAATGTATGCCCTTGATCATATAATTGCCTGCAGTCAATCTATTGATGTGTCCAGCACCTAAGATGGTAGTCGAATTGTTAAATTATAAAATAAAAATATTTTTATAAAAAAAATTTTATTATTGAATTATAAAATTAAAATAATAAATTATTAATATAAGAAACTCATTACAATATAAAAACATAATCTACTATTAAAGTAAGAAATCTATTAATTTAATTAATTAATTAATATTTTAATTTATTATTATAATATTATAAAATTAAAATAAAGAAACATATTATTATAAGAAAAAATATTATAATCTCTCATTAAAATAAAAAATACTATTAAATTACAAAATTAAATTAATAAATCTATTAAATAATAATCATATTATAACAAGAAAATATATTCTATTATCCGATTAATTTTTTAAAAAAATATCATGAATAATCCGGCAAAGAATATATATATATATATAAGCTTTCTCATCGCGTCACATGACACATAATCTCTACAATTAAATTTTTTATTATCTATTATAATAAGATATAGTATAACCTTCTAATAAAATAAAAAATTTATATGGCACATAATCTTTATAATTAATATTTTTATTATTAAATTATAAAATTAAAATAAAAAATTATTAATATAAAAAAATCTATTATAATATAAAAATATAATTTCTTATTTAAAAAAGAAACTTAAATAGTAGCCACCAAAATTTTTAGATTTTGAGTCTATTATTATTTTTTATTTTCTAAATTATTTCTATAAATTTTTATTTCATTATTTTTTTTATTATTCACTGCTTTTCAGGATGTAGACTATGAAAGCTCTTGTACAATAAATTAAAAATATTATTTGAGAATTGAGAGACAAACGAATGAGACATAAATATTACGCGTAAGCTAATCAATTATCTCATTTAAACTATAAAACCGACAAGATCTAAAACATTTACAATATCAATACCTATAATATATTCTTAACCCACACAAAGTACGGACCCCGTACTAATACTAATAATAATAATAATAAAAAAAAAAAGCCTAGAAGTCATTCCACCTTCAAAATAAGTTGATGTGGATATGTCCAATATAAACTAAGAAAGTTCAATTTTGTGTTAAAAAAATAAAAAGTAAATTGGCATCAAGTCAAGTCAAATGGCTAAAAGAAACATGGACATGTTAGCACCTGTGGTTTGTCATCACTCTGAAGAATAGACCTCCGAACTAACACTAATGTATGTGTTGTGAGCTTCCCAAAGACCTTAATTCTCTCACACTATAAATATCAATGCCCATTTCTCCAAATTAGCTGTGGGTTTTTTTCTTAAAAAAAAAAAAAAAAGAAGAAGAAAGAATTGATATATCAAATTCTGATCATATGGGAACTCCTCTAGGGTTTACAATAACATTGATTTTGCTGTTGGGTGCCTGCGGTGCCATGGATGGTAAAAATTACCAAATTCAGAAAGAGTGCAGCTTTACTAGATTTCCTAGCCTTTGTGCCCAAACTTTGGTGGGGTTTGAGAGTACAAAACTTCAACAACATGTCTATCTTGTGTCTGCTCTTGTTAACAAAACCATTCATGAAACCAAACTGCCCACTTCATATTTTCCCAAATTCAGCTCCCAGTTACTTGCCCAAGATTCTCAACATGTCCGCGCTGTCACAGGTACGTGTACTTTATCATTAGCTTTAGATTTAATCACCATTTTGTTCGTTTATCATTTTTCATTTTTTTTTTGAATGCAGATCATTGTGAAGAGCTGATGAGTATGTCACTCAAACGGCTGGAAAAGTCGCTATCAGCCCTACAAAAATCTCCAAAGAAAAATAAACATGACATCCAGACATGGCTCAGTGCCGCCTTGACTTTCCAGCAAACCTGTAAAGACTCTGTAAAGAGCCTGACCCTCTCAGAAAGAAATGAGGTTATGAAAAAAATATCCCAAAAAATGGATTATTTATCTCAACTGAGCAGTAACTCTTTAGCCCTTGTCAACAAAATCACTAGCATTGACCCAAAAAACAGCACAATTAATCAACTACTTAATGAGGAACAGGCTGGTGATTTTCCCAAATGGGTATCCCCAAAAAACAGGAAACTGCTTCAGGCCAACACCATTAAAGCAAATGTGGTTGTGGCCAAAGATGGAACTGGAAATTATAAAACTGTTACAGAAGCTATCAATGCTGCTGCTTCTGGAAATCGGTTTGTGATTTATGTGAAGGCAGGTGTATACAAGGAGAAAATTAGAAGTAATAAAGATGGAATTACTTTGATAGGAGATGGCAAATACTCCACTATTATTACTGGTGATGATAGTGTTGCTGGAGGCTCTTCCATGACTGGCTCTGCCACTTTCAGTGAGTATCACTTGCTTTTATTATATCTTTCACCATTATCTAAAAATATCCCATTTTATGCAAATTTTAACATTATCGAATTTCCCCTAATTAAAAAATTATTTTTCCACCGGCATGTAGCAATCACAGGTGATGGGTTTATCGCACGCGATATCGGATTCCACAACACGGCAGGTCCCCAAGCGGAGCAAGCATTAGCTCTCAACGTAGCCTCGGATCATTCAGTCTTTTACAGATGCAGCATTGCAGGCTACCAAGACACTCTATACGCGCTTGCCCTCCGTCAATTCTACAGAGACACTGACATTTATGGCACAGTCGACTTCATATTCGGAAACGCAGCTGCCGTTTTCCAGAACTGTTACCTCGTCCTTCGCCGTCCCATAGTAGGCTACAATGTTATTCTTGCAAATGGAAGAACTGACCCTGGACAAAACACAGGCTTCTCTTTACACAACTGTAAAATTACAGTAGGCTTAGATTTTTCTCAAGTGAAACATAAGTATAATTCTTATCTGGGGAGGCCCTGGAAGCAATATTCAAGAACAGTTGTGATGCAATCAAACATTGATGAGGCTGTTTCATCAAGGGGTTGGATTGAGTGGCCTGGAGCTGGGGGTTATGGAAAGACACTTTATTTTGCTGAGTATTCAAATGTAGGCCCTGGTGCTGCTACTTCAAAAAGAGTTAATTGGCCTGGATTTCATGTCATTGGACCTGATGAAGCTGTTAAATTCACTGTTGGTAAGTTTATTGCTGGAACATCATGGCTGCCTTCAACTGGAGTAATTTTCATTTCCGGCCTCTAATAATTTATCAGGTTTAGGAAAAATCTTCCATATTCTCTATGTATTTGGTGCGATCGTCGGTACGGATGCATGGTAAAGTGTCAGTTCTTTACCTTGCATTCGCTTGAAAAATTCATGTAGAAAAATTATCTCGATGTATTCATTCTCTTCTGTTAAATTATTATCATATGGCAGGTAAATAACACTTGGGGTTTTTCCCAAGTTCAAATAAAGATTATAATTGTGAAAGAAATAAACATTTGTGTAATAGTTTATAGTTTGAAATTATCCTTTATCATAAATAATAAAGAAGAAACTAGGAGATTGAATTGTAATTTATAAACTTTGATTGTGTTCTATGGCCAATAAATATCGTTGAATTTTCTGATTGAAATTTATCTAAATTATTGTTACTCGCATTATTGCGACTGTTAAATTCCATGCAGTCTTGCTTGAACATTTCTAACCACTTATCTATTAATTATTTTATTAAGAAAAATTACCAATAGTATATCTAATGTTTGATACGTTATCAAAAATATATAAATCCTAAAAAAATTCACCGTTCTATCCAAAGATTGAAAAGTGCAATAAACATTCACCTATTATGTAACATATATATTTTATACTTTGTACACTTTTCAATCGTATATCAAATTTGATAAATTTTTATATACTTTTTAATATTTGGATGAATCAGTGAAAAAATTATATATATAATTTATGTATTTTTGATAACGTGTTAAATATTAAATATATGATTGATAATTTTCATTTATTTAATGTGAGCTGATTTAAATTCAACCCAAAAGTAAGTTTACTATTCATTGGAGCTGATGAAGCTGTTAAATTCACTGTTCGCAAGTTTATTGCTGGGACAACATGGCTGCCTTCAACTGGAGCAACTTTCATTTCCGGCCTTTAATCTTGATGTACAATTATTTTGTGGTGCGGTCGTTTGTACAAATTTTTTATACATGTATAGTAAAATATCAATATTTTGATTTGTTTTTGCATGAAAAATTCATACGGACCTCCGTATTGTAAAAATATTATCTCGATGTATATATTTTCTCCTGTCAAATTATTATCATATGTCTGTTAAATAGATGAATAAACCTCAGGAGCACTCAGGATTTTTCCCAAGTTCAAAATCAGATTATAATTGTGAAAGAAATAAAAAGTTGTGTAAAACTTTGGTTATAGTTTGAAATTATCCTTCATCATAAATAACAAAGAAGATATTATGAAATTGAATTGTTGTAATATATAATATATATAAACTTTGATTGTGATACATGGCCAAAAATAGCATTGAATTTTCTGATTGAAATTTATCTAAATTAATGTTCATCAATTCCATCTGAGCTTCTTCAACTCGCATTATTGTGACTGTTAAATTCTATGCAGTCTTGATTGAACATTCCTAACCACTTAACTATTAATTATTTTACAAAAATGCTAAACATATTCACATAAATCATTAAAAAAATCACAACTCTCCCACTTGAGTTACAGTGATCACTGTAGCTACAATGAGAGAGTTGAGATTTTTTTTTCAGAATTTTTTGTGAGTATGAATATCATTGTTGAATATTTTATCAATGTAAATTATCAAACGTATATCTAATGTTTGATACATTATAAAAAATATACAAATCTTAAAAAAAAAATCACATTTCCATCCAAAATTTGAAAAATATAGTAAACATTCAACTATCATATAATAGACTTATACTTAATATTTAATATGCTTTTCATTCATGTACCAAATTTGACACATTTTTATATGCCTTCCAATTTTTAGGTGGACTGATTAAAAAATTCCATGATTTATATATTTTTTATATTTTTCCAAAGTAAAATTTACTAGTAATATAATTTACCGAATAAACTATTTAACAGCTATAAAAAAATTTGTCGTACAATGTTCCATTGCAGAAGATGGAAGTTGTCACAGACATAAAAGGAGACCTAATTAATTTTATTGAATTTAATAAAATATTTAAAATATAAAATAATAATTTTAAATAAAGTAAAATGATGCCAAAAAAATTCCATATTAAGGATAGACTTATGAAATTGTGTCGGTGGAATTATAGAATATGTGTGGGTACAAGTTGGGCTGCTTATAAATTTACAATACATGCATTATCAAAGTCAAGATCATTATTAATGAATTGTCAAGGGACATCAAATCTGACTGAAACAGCGGTCCATAAGCAAAAGCTAATCACTGAATTACAAGTAGAATGGCCTTTATTCTGTATATTGATAGTGATCCCCAACCCAATCTATGAATTAAGATAGAGACTTGTAAAAAGTTGAAATAAAGCAATTTTAATTAAGATTAAGAGAAATTATCAACCAACCTCTTACTGTTAAAGGATTTCTAATAATGATATTGTAACGTTGTTAAGAGGATGATGATGTCATAAGAGTATTTATGTCAAACCGTCTTATTAAATTTATATTGTGAAGAGAAATTATCTATCACACCTCCCGTTTAAATTTATATTGTGGATTATATATGCCTTGACATTACACCTTAGTAATCCATAACGAGAATGCGCATAGGGTTATGATTGGGCAATATGGAAAGCATACGAAGGTAGTGGGGGTTTAATAAAGGATTCGCCGCTCTGGATAACATATAGTCGATATCCCAAGAGGCGCGATTTGACATAAGTGATAATATAAGTACATGGCTATGACGAGTTCTAAAAGGAGTTTCAAAAACTATATATATATATATATATATATATTATAAACTTAAGTCAATAACTAATAGTCATGATTTAATAGAGTAGATATTTTCCATGCTCTAGAATCATTGGCGGGATATGTATGAAGCGAGAAGATTGAATCATACGGTAATTAGTAAAAGTAATTTTTTCACCAAAACTTAAAGAAAGATGTGTCATACAAGTAAATTTAGCAAATTCTTCTCTATTTTTAGCATCAGAATATTTAAATAGATCTAAAGAACTCGTATCTCTACTAGATGATGTGTACCTGCACATTTGAGTTTGTGTTGTATCAAGTCCAATTTCAGCAGCATGATGTCTATCTAAGTGCTTGTTCATATTGTCATAGCCGCCAGTAAATTTATAAGATACACCACAATAGTTGCATATTGCTATTGGACATTCATTTTCAGTCTCGACTAAATAAAAATGAATTTTGAAAATATCAGAGGATAGACCCTTAACTTCTCTTCTCCGTATACCGATATTTTGACTGCTCTCTTGGGTTGGCACATTGGACATGGTGTTCTCAGATGAGCTTAATTTTTTTTTTTAATATTGAATAATGAGAGAATTAATTGAGAATGAGAAATTGAAGATGAGAGAATTGAGAATGAGAGAATTGTAGAAATTGAGAGATGAGAGAATTTTTGTATTGAAAAAATGAAGAATAACCCCATTTATATATTTTTGGTTTTTTTTATACCTAAAATACTCATAAAATTAGTCGTTTTATTAATGTTATTAAATGTAAGTTAGTAATTACCCTAAAAAATTAATTGTTTTTTTCTTTTAATTTTTAGGGTAATGAGCCAACCAACGGCTACTAGCCGTTGGGGTAGAACGGTTCCAACCAAAATCGTTGAACTGGTGGAACCGAACAGTTCTAATTCGAACCGTTGGAACCGTTCAGTTCTGTTCGGTTCGGCTAGAGACAAATCCTAACCGAACCGAATAAATTCAGTTTCGATTCTGGATCCAGAATCGAGTTCTACCAAACTGGAACCAGAACCGTGGCTGAGACTCATCCATCCTTGACCCTAACGTATCAGGCCTCCATGGGAATTTTTTCCATCCATTTGCATTATTTTCCTCAACATGCAAGAGCTGGACTAGCACTATAGATGGAAAAAACCCGAGTTGGGTTTCGAAAAAAAAAACTTATTTATAATGTATTTTAATGCTTAAAAAATTTAAATTTAAAGTTTTTAGTTAAAATTTGAATTGTGTCTTAAAATTTTAGTTATAAATATATGTATTTAGAATTAAAAATGTATTTATTAATTTAAAATGAAATAATTTGTTAAATTGTAGATGGTGTTGAGATAATTTGTTAAATTAAAAGTGGTGCATAAATAATTTGGTCTTCTAGGTAAAGGAATTTTCAGGATTTCATTTGCATGAAAAGAAATAGACATCTGCCTCCCCAAATCTTCATTCCATCGGTTATTCTGATCAATCAATATTGACGTTGTGGCTGCTGGAAGGACCTGGGAATGAATAATAGGCCGAAATGATTCAGGTCTGGGGATCCAATTATCACGATTAATCTCAATCTTATCTATGTTTCCAATTCTCTATCTCACTCATTTAAAAAACATATGCCTTCCTCATATCATACTCATCTATATGAAGGAAAGGTTAGATCCTAACTTTACTCAAATGAAATCTATATACTGAAAATACCTCAGCTTCAAGATTATAGCCACT
Source organism: Zanthoxylum bungeanum (assembly GCA_019454045.1). Taxonomy (NCBI): domain Eukaryota; kingdom Viridiplantae; phylum Streptophyta; class Magnoliopsida; order Sapindales; family Rutaceae; genus Zanthoxylum; species Zanthoxylum bungeanum. The sequence continues at coordinate 14,630 of SKCR01047486.1, forward strand.
AAGGTATCAGGTTCTTGCATAATCCGCCATCATTGCTTAGCCATTAAAGCTTGATTGAAATTAGAAATGTCACTAAACCCAAGGCCCACTCTTGCTTTAGCATGACACGTATTCTCTCACTTGGTTCAGTGTATTCCCCCTTTCACTCATGTTGTACCCCCACCAAAATTTAGCAATTTCCTTTTGAATATCACTACAAAGGCCAATGGGGAGTTTGAAGATACTCATAGTGTCACGACTCCCTCCCTATAGCAGGCCCAACCCTAGAAAGGGGTCTTTGAACTAATCCAGCTCGAGCATTCTACAAATCATGTAATATAACTAAATTTACAAAGAAAGTAATTTTTCATAAAATGTAATTCAATAAATCTTAAAAATAATATTTACAGCAAAAGTATGCGAAATACATAAAAAGATGCCTTAAATCTCCTATCCCAAAAGTTAAAAGAAATGTCTAGACCAACCTGAATGGCAGCTGTGGTAAACGTGTCTAATCCTGGTACTACTACTGTTGCGCTGGCGAACTACCTGGGATGTTTGGGAAAAAGAGGGTGAGCTTAAAGAGCCCAGTAAGTAAAGCACTCAAACTCTCAACATGACCTGTAAAGACCGGAAATCCCGACTACTGTTACATTGTGAGACGAGTATTATATAATATAAATTGTGTTTGAACACATATATATTCATGGAATGACTTTGGGGATAATTAGTGGATTCCTCGAAATTCTGATACAAAATTGTATTATGTTCCACTCCGAACAATTCATGGTATTTGGGCCGTAACTTTCTCATACGAACTTCACTTTTTAGGAATTCTATATCATTGGAAAGCTGAGATTGAGACCTACAACTTCCGCGTTGAATATTTATCCAAATTCGGATCATAAACTAGTCAAAAATACATATCAAAAATTCATATGAATAGTAATTTTGGACTCAACTAAAAGAATCTCAAACCTTCTCCACTTTTCCATATTTTTCTCTATTATTCCAAATATCAAATAACCTCTACTATATAAAGAGAATATTGTTCACCAATTCACAAAAAAAAAAAAAGAAAAAAAGATGAAGACGTGAATGAGAGAATAAAAAGAATAAGAGAAGAATAAGAAGAAGAATGAAAGAAGAAAATGATAAATAGAGGAAAAAGTTAGCAAGCATGAGAATTTTGGAAGATGAAGAAAACAACAAGAAGGGGGGTAAGACCACTTGACCTAAACTTGGATTTTTAAATTTTGAGAGTTTGATACCATATTGGAGAAATTGGCAAGCTAGAGATGTTTTTTTTATGTGTTTAGTAGATAAAGAATTGTATAGTAGGATGAAATATCCAAAATTTAGGAATCTTGAATATTGGGTTAAAAAAAAGAAAAATGAATAGATTAATAATTGATTGATGATGAAATGGTGGTTTAGTATATATAAAAATGAAGTTTTGTGATGGATTGTGTAATTGTGGTGCATTTGAGTAAGAAAGACTTGAAGAAGTGAGCTTTAGATCTTGGAAAATTGGCTCGTGTCACGACACAGAAGGTCTCGCGTTGCGACGCATACTGGAAATTTGGTGCAAAATGGCTTTTGGTTGAGCGTGTTGCGACGCGCAAGGACTCGCGTGTAACGTGAACTGGAATTTTGTGGATATGTTTCTGGAATCATGCGCGTCGCGACGCAAAGATCAGAATTTCCCAAAATCATTCTTAAACCATCCCAGTTCCACCCTAGCATATTAGAGACATCCTTATAGGTCTCGTAACAGTTCGTATACATACCTTACATCAACACACAAGCACAATAAGACTTGCAGATAAAACATACTGATGTATTAATAAGCTTAGATAAGTTCTGAAGCTCATTTTACAACGTATATGCTAATCAAGTTTTTTATTATAGATTATCCACATGAACCACGATCTTCTTCTATGAGGGGAATCAGTGCCAGCCAAATTCCAAAATCTATGAGTGGATATTTTCTTTTAAGTTGATTTTTATTATGTTGTTGCTTAAATCGGACTTACTTTTCGCTTTTAGGGCGTTAGCCAGTTTTATTATCAGTTATATTTTGTTCAGCATGTTTAAGAAATGATTTAGAAAAAGAAATGATTTTAAACATGAGTTTTATGTTTTCGAGGTATGGGGGAAAAACACATCTCAGTATGTAACTTGTTACAGACTTGGAATTAACGGATGACATGTGCACATGTAGAAGACTATGGGGACGATGATACGTAACGCTCCCAGATCCTAGTTCAGGACTAGGGATGACAGATGACCCTAGATCTTAGTTTCAGAGCTTGGAGGGTGGCATAGATCCGCACCCCCAGTTCTAGTTCAGTGGCTTAGGGGACGGTGATACGTAATACCATAAGACCACTAGTTTCAGGGACAGTAGTGGCATGCTTTGGGGGATGGCGATACGTAACGTCCCAAAGTCATGGATTTGCACTTCTGGCTCTAGTTAAGTGTATGGGGGACGGTGATACGTAATTCCTCCATACGTCAAGTTTTTCATAGATATATCAGTTTTCAGATATCAGGTTCTCAGAAAACAGTTTCCAGAGATCATATTTTAGAAACAGTTTTCAGAAAACAGACATTTCAGAAATAGTTTTCAGAATAGATCTTTCAGATATAAGTTTACAGAATTAGACTTTTAAAAGCATATTTCAGAAAGATAAGTTTTATAAAAGTGATTTCAGACAAGGTTTTTCAGAACAAGATATTTCGTATAAAACTATCTTTGAATTTTGATTTAGAATCCCAATATTTATATAACTATATTTCAGTTTTCGTCCACTCACTTAGATCACACAATGATCTAACCCCTCACTCTCAGTTTCCTTGTTTTGCAGGTATTCTCGGAGGAGGGGCTCGGGAGGACGGATACTGATGCAGTCACTAGGGTATGAAGTCCACTAGTTCAAGTCATAAAGAGTGAGAGTCCAGTTAGAGTCAAGTAAAAGTTATGTATTAAGTCTTTGGTTATGTGATAGTCATTGTAAAAGTAAGTGTTATTAAGTACACAGTTATTTATGTTGAGTTTGCATATTTTGTTATTAAGTTTGGGCTTCGGTCTCATATATAAGATATTTAAACAGAGAAAATAGTATTAGCATTATTCACGATTACAGAGTCAGAGGCTCAGGGGAATAGTACGGCCTATTCCATTCTGATAGCATCTCTCGGATTGGGGATGTTACAAAGATGGTATCAGAGCATGGTCTAGAGAGTCAGTGACTGCAGTGGGTAGAGTGCTGGTGTCTTGTATACATAGTATGTCTGGGATACTTATATGAGGGGCACTACCACTCCAGTATCCGATCCTCGAGTACGTCCTCAACATCTATATACAGGTTATTAAGCTTTCCCAGACTATTCGAATAGTATTCCTTGCGAGAACAATTATACTTTAGATCCAAGTTGAGAATTCCCATGAAGTTATCTTGGCCTATCACCAGAAGTTCAGAACAAGTTATGAAATTAAATAGTAAAGATCTAAGAAAAGTTACCCAATGGAGTGGGAAGAGAGATCTATAAGAAAATTAAAAGAGGACGTATATATGATTAAGTAACCAGATAGTAGTAAGAATCAGAGACACAGAGTTAGATACTAAAAGATAACATCAGAACTTGTAGTAAAGAATAGTTAGCAAGCCTGAACAAGAGTAAAATACCGAGTAGACCTAAGTAAAGTTTCTTCCCTCCAAGCAAGATTCCTTTCCTCCTCAAGAAATTCTTCCAAGCATATCCAATAGCTTTTGAGCACCTCGTATAAATAGCGAGTTCCCCAATAACCAAGGATAGCCATAAGGCAGAAGAACCAAGAAATCAGAAATAGTCGTAGAGACTTCTAATAGATTTTAGATACCATAAGAATGTAGAGATTCTAGATTCCCTAAACCTAGGCCCGTAGGAAAATAAGATGAATGTCGTCAGAAAAATAATTGGTTGCTCTAACCAAAGAATCCAATAAAGTCCCGACCTACCAAGATCCTCACCCCTTCGTGATGTCAGTCAAGGGAGCTATCCTGATGGAGCCTAGCTCATACCCATTTTACATAAGAAATATACTCTACCGGGACACTGAGTACCAGAACAAGGATACCGAAACTCATCAAGACATAAAATATTTGCCCTAGTCCATACCAGCATAGATATAAATAACCGTAAGGAAGCCCGATGAAAGTTTACTCTAAGAACAGAAATAGAAAACCTTGGAAGATAGATAACCCAGAAAAGGATTCAGGAAGTTTCAGAAGAGATAAAGAAGAGAACTCACTATAGTTCAAAGATCTAGACAAGTCAGCATGAGGCTTGCGGTACTAGTAGAAGTCCTCAAAATAGATCAAACATAGTCATACATATCAGCCTAAAGCCATTAGAAATATGTGGAAGTATAAAAGAATAGATCCGTGAGGCTGGAGATATTTAAGAGTGACAAGATTAATGTTAGGGTTGGTGCTCGGAAAGCCAATCCAGATCGTATTTATATCTGATTCATGAATACGAACAATTCACTTTAAATAAGTAATATCCTTAAATAAAGTTCGTGGTCAAGATTTACTAACACGGGTCGGTTAGTAAAATCCGTTGAGACCAGTACATGTCGTATATCGTGACTTGGTCTGATGGTTTATCCCAATGAACCATGAGTCTCTGGAGACTCGTATAGACATGTTGGTGTTTATTTGATAAACATTGAACGACTCACTGAAGATTTCCTAATATATGGTACACCAACGTCAATAGGATTCTTCTCGAGTTGAGCGAGCATAGTGGTCATTCGACTTGAGATATCACAGTGGATACATGAGTTATCCTCCACACTTTGATGACAGTCACGTCACAGATCTATTTAGATCATACCTCCACATATTCGTTGGGTGTGGATTGATGCTCAGGATATCCAGTGCGTATCAAGATAGAATCTGTCAGTCCTGTATACAGGGCATATGTATCCTACACGTGTTTGTGATCTAGTTCGAAAGTGAGTTCCGAGTGTTATTTAGAGATCGTAAATTTGAAAATCGACTATATTATACCATAAGGATTTGATGTTGTTATCTATATCCTAGGTATAATATAGATAACCTGTGATGGAGGGATTATACGTATGCAATGACCTCGACTTGCATAATTTAACGAGATTATCTGTGGTCGTCATAATTCATGAGTGGGTGAATTATGGACACGAAATTGGATTTCGTGACGGATAAACCTAAACTTAGAGAGTCCCACAATATGAAGTGTACCCGTTGAGCACTTGGGCAACGCGTTATGAATAATACAGATTATTCATAATACTTCATCAGATTAAGTGAGTTAATTCGAATATTTTAAACGGTTAAACGAAAACACATGCATAAGGGCAATTTTGGTCAATCGTAATTATTGTGTATTTGTAATTGATACATAATTTGATTAGATACACATTAATTAATTATCAAATGAGACTTTGAAACATGCCATTAATATATGTATTTGTTATTTAATGTAAATAAAAATACATATATAATAATAATTATATTAATTAATTATTTAGATATTTAAATGTTAAATATTTGAATAATTAATTAATATCCATATTACATAAATGTTATGCAATATGTTTAATTATTATTGATACATGTGGCCTATTTTAAATTAAGCTTAATGTGTGCAAATTTGATTTGCTAACATAAAGCTTACTTTTATTTAATTAGGTTAAATTTAAAAAATGACCAAACTACCCCTAAAAGTTGGTCATGAGTTGTTTTAAGTTAAAAAAAAATTGTTTTCTCTTAGTTCATCCTCCATGGCCGAAAAACACATCCTCCAAATACTCTCCAATTTTTGTTTAATGAAACAAGGAAGAAAGTGAAGAAAAAATCAAGAAAAAGCTTGAGGAAAGTTGAAGATTAAGAGGTAATCTTTAATATTCTTAAGTTTAAAAAATTAGTTTCTTGTTGTTGATTTACTAGTGTAGTTCTAGGGTTCTTTACTTCTTAGAAATTGGGGCTTTTTGATTTGGAGGATGGAATTGAAGGCTTGGTGCATGTGTGAAGTTGATTTGAATGATATTATTGTACTAATTGTTCAATTTGATCATTTGATGATATGTTGTCATTCTAGAGTGTTATTACCACTCTTCTAATGCCTAGAAATTTTCTTGGGTGCTTCATTGGTGGTGGCTTGGATTGGTGTTTTGATTAATTTGATTAATGTTGAAAACGTTGGATTAAAGCATGAAAAATTGATTATTTTTGTTACAAATAAGATCTGGAAAAATGGGTTTATTGTGATGAAAATAATGTCATATGAATGTATTGGATGTGTTTTGGGTGTTGGAACAATTGTCGGAAACTGTTTCGCAGTTGAAATATGCGAAAACGGTGAAAAACGGCGTTACCGGGTGACTTTTGAGCCAACCGGGTGACGGCTTCCCAAAAATGAATTGGTTACTTTTAAGGCAGCCCATGAACTGCCCAAGAACTATTGGGGCTGACCTGGGCAGCCCTCATGTGCATTGGGTGGTTGGTTCGGTCAAAAACACATTTTATGTCATTTTGTAGAAAAATGTTTTCGTAAAAGTTTCACGACGTTTCTTAGTTATTTATGTCATTATTTTATATCGAATAAATATATTTAGGTGAAATATGAATAAATTATTCATATTGGATATTGAATATTTATTCGGTAATTTAAAAACTTTTAAAAGTACGATTTCACCCGAACCACGATCTTCCGATGCGTCCGCGCCAAAACCCCATAAAAAATGGTATCAAAGCAGGTCTGATCCTTCATCCATTACATTTATCATGCTTGATAGATGATATATAATCCAATTTTAATGTTTACACATGCATATAATTTAGATATTTCTTGACTTTTCAGTTCTACGCTAACGGGAAATGTAACAAAAATTTAATCGTTAAGTTAAGTTATGTTTTCTAATGTGGAATTGAATTGTTTAGAAGTTGATCTAGATTATATTCTGCATTTGATGCAGAGTAATGCTTTCTTAAGGAATATCCCGGCTTAAAATAAGGTAGTAAAGTGACATGTATTGGATGCATGTTTCTTGGTCTGTCTTGTCAATGCGGTTTATGGGTATCTTTCTATGGCTGCATCTGAGAAAGTTACAAAGCAGTGAGGGGTAGTTGATAGAATTTTATTCATGCCGAATGTATATTTGATACTAGACAAATTCAAGTGAAAGTGAAAATCCTGAACGTGCCAAAGCTGTCAGGACTACATCGGTAGCTTGAGTTTGTCATTGGCAAGTGAAGTCTTGATACGCCTCCTTGTGAACGTGCCAAATTTGTCATAACGAGAAACGGTCAGGACCAAAATATGGAGTCACAGTGAGTGTGATTGACAATGAGTTGTCTACCTTATGAATATACGTAGGCAAGATCGTGCCAAAGCTGTGAGTCGAAATATATTCATGGGGTCCACCTCTTACTATGTAATTCGATTTAATTATTGAATTCCATTTTCCGTTGGGAATTATGGTATTACGTAAAGTAGTGGGAGACCTGCTGGGTTAAAAATCCATAACAAAAGTAGTGTGAATAAAGCAGTGTGAATTTATACTTCTAATCCACTGCATGCATATTATTTGAATATGTTTTTTGACTTCACTTATGGTTACGTATTTCTGGAATAGGTTTTAGAATGTTAGTAGACTTGGATATTGTTCGATTAGTCAAAATCATGGGAATTGTTGTTCCAATTTTCTTGAAAATCAAGATGGTTAGTGACTTAGTTACTAAGTCACGATAAGTAATCTAAATAGATATATGATTTAGGATATAATTGTCTAGAGAGAATGGTTTATTGTGCGGTAAAAATTGACGTGAATTAGTTCATGTCTCGAGATTCTTGACTGGCATTAAGAAAACTCCATTAGATATTGGTTTATCTTATAATGACATTTCTTAGCTTTAGTGACTTTTAGAAGTCACGTGTTTGACACAGTTTGCTAATCAATTATTTGCAATTGTTGTGAATAATTGAAGGCAAATTATAAAACTAAGGAAATGAAATGTGTATAGTTGTGTATTGAGAATATTGATTCACACAATACGACAACTGTAATATTGGATACCAGATCTCACATCTAGTTATTTAAAATAATGTTAAAAGATTGTTTTGATATTTGATATCAGAACTTGCGACTATTGGATATTTACTATTCTTTATAAACAGTTGTTACATATTTTCATATGACTAGTAGTGTCATTGATGAAAAGATAAACATTAAGAAAAATATTCGGTTAACTAATAAATTAGAACAATGTTTTATGAGATTTTATCACATAAGCATTAGATGTTTATTCCGTATGGTAAAGGATGGTCTGATACAAGATCACACCATATATCCTTATCCATTTAATGAATATTATATTCAGGATGTGATTAAGTCTCATTTAACCAATGATCGTCATTGGACCACAGATTTATTAAACTAATACTTTGGAAGTATATAGTTTATTGAATTATAAATTGCCATGAATAGTTTTCTTTACTTCGTAGCTTAGTTAATGAATTGTCATGACTTAGTTACATTTTTCTAAAAGAATATATATTGAAAGTCTTGAATGGTTCGAGAAGTTTCAATATGTTTCTGATGAAACACAAATATAATATTTTGACTGGTTCAAAGGTATTCTATTTGAAGTGTTGAAAACTATATTTTTTTAAAATTCATTGTGAGTCTTTGAATTGTTCAAGGATGTTTGATATGATCAAACATATGAATTTATGGCAATTAGTTTTAAAGTTATTTAATGAATTTGATTCTTACTCAATATGATTCTTCTACGATTCCATCGTGATGGAATTGATCAGTGGGAGAAATTGAGTCTTATATGATCTGATTCGTTTGATATTGAGTGTTACCGAATTGGTTTTCAATACTCTCGGGGTTATGCTTCAATTACACTAATTCATCCTTTTAATTACTGTTCCATTAGTTTCTACAATTACGTATATGATATGTATAAGTAGAACATTCTAATCTTGAAAAGTTTGAGATTTGAATCTTTCTTTTGTATAATGGTTATATAATTGAAAAGTACTTGCGCCTTGGAGGTACATGTAAAATTTTATCATTAATTCTATTTAATAGAATATTGTATTCTATTTGATAGAATATCTTTTCTACGATCCCGAGTAATAAAATTATTTTATTACTTGGTGTGTAACATTAGATGTTGACCATTGTAGAAAAGACTTGACTTATTGAAGTCAAATGTGAGAGTGATAAACTATAATAGAACTACATAATTAATAAGATGAAAAGACCCTTAGACCACTTCTGTATAAGTCCAATAGGATGTCAGAATGATTTTCAAAGTATTTGATACTTATTGGTTCTGCTGTTTTCTTATCAAAGAAAATTATCCTATAATTTATAGTGGGAGCGATATTTGATATCGATTTTGGTAGTTAGCATTGAACCATAGATCTAAAATTGTTCGTAGCTTACTACGATCAAGTTTTGAACTTGATTAAGCTTTCGTTATGAATCGTTCATAAAATGTGCAAATTATTTGCGTAGCAAAAGCAAAGTGAGCTTGATAAAGGTTTGACCTTTATAGTATGACAGTGAGAAATGTTATACTCAACAATCTATTGTAGATTTTGAGGAAACTTGTCTCTAGTCACACTAATTGAATAATTAAAGATATGTTGGTTAATATTGATATTAAACTATGTATTTTGGCTAAAGAATGCAAAGTGACGTTCCTGAATGGTTTATTCGAATGAGAGATCCATTGTGGTTTCTTTGTTTGCAGAGTTCATTCTAGAATGGCCCTAGAGTTTGTATTTTCCTAGGATCACAGTTTGTGTTGGACAATTATGACCCATAGCGTCACTATTTGTACAGATCATTGTGTTGTTGTACAAATTAACTATGTGACAAGGAGATTGCACTCTTATCATTTGTGATTAGATCACCTAGATGTAAAATGATGAGAGGTCCATATGATTTGTTCCTGAACTGAGAATGATATGAGACAGTATCAGCCACAAAGGATAAATCATTAAATATCCATAGTCAGAGTATTATCGAGATTGGACATCGATAAATACGTAAAAGACTAGTATTACACTTGTGAGTGTTGTGGGGCACAACGGCATAGTTCTCATATGTTGGGGTATAGGATACTCATGCAAGTGTAATATGAGGTTGTGTTTTACCGATGGTACGGGAACAGCTTCGCTCTGGATAGACCCTTTCGGAATTCCCTTGTAATATGACTATGTGTCTATGTGAAGTTCCGAAATCAGGGTAGGTGTATTTGGTCTTAACCTGAGACTTGCACCGCTAATACTTGCGACAATCAATATACTTGGTTGAGTCGTCCAGACTTTAATAGGTTCTGTGTACGCCAATACTGGGTATATGAGAATCGTAGTGTGTTGGGTGTGATGTCAAGACGGAAGTGTCACTCCAGTCCATATGAGTTGATGGTCACGTAAGATACGGTACTGGTTCTTTTTAGTACAGCAGTCATCGGGATAAAATGACAAGGTCAGTTTTATCCGATATAGAGACTAGTTACCAGAGATCCGACATGTGCTTCGTACGGGGCAGCCACGATTCCATCCCCAAGCCTAGCACTGATCATCCGATACTGGATCGAAATACGCCATACCACGTATACTACGCCTGATATAGATCGCTTATTCCTGTAAGCATGTTTCTGGAGAATTGGGTAGGCATGGCGTTTTGCTAGAAGCCAACCTTGTCTTGTAAATCGTTGTAAACGTAGTACGAGGTACTTACGTGTTCGAATAGTCCGACGACCCGATTTACTGCCAACATATCCGGAGATCTCATGGTTGCTCCCCGAAGATTCACCGATGACGTATGACTCGCACTTTAATTAATCTGGGATTAATTTAATGAGAGAGAAAATTATCTGGGATTAATTGCGGAGATATTTTTTCTGGGATAAATTATTAATTAAGAGAGAGAACGATTAATTTGGAATTAATCGATAAAATAATATATTTGATATATTATACGAAATTGGATTTCGACGCGGAATTAAAATTAGATTTTAATTCGGGCGAACGAATTAATTTAGAATTAATTCGTTAGCGACGTGAATAGTGATTTCGCTAGGCGTAATCGTTAATTACGACGCATCGGAAAATTCGTTAATTGGGAATTAGTGAACCCGAGCCCGAGATTATTTGTGAGCGCATTCGCATTTTGAATTCGAGTGCGGCACGCAAGTCAATCAAGCGTCAAATCATTAGTCACATCAAGCGTCAAATCACATGTCACTTTGAGTGATGTGACATTTGAGTGATTGATGTGAGTTGATTTGTGGTGATTGACAAGCATTTAATGCTTGCTTTATGGAAATTAAAGAAATGGTAAATGGTTTTAATAATTTTGGAAATTATAAAACCCTTTTACAATTTTTTATTTCCCACTCATTCTTTTCTCTCTCTCTTTTACGTATTAGGCTTTTGGAGCCAAAATGCTCTTCATCTCTCTCTCGGTCTGGACTGATTCTTCTCCTCTATTTTTTCTGGTTTCACAGAAGAAAAATGGAGAAGCTAGTGATCTTGTTGCAAGATCTAAATGCTAGCACACTCATGGAGGAATACAAAGGTGATAGGGTAGTGTTTTCATGAGCAAGGAATCACCTTGAGAAGCTTGGAGCTTGGAGCTTCCATGGAGGACACCCATGGCCGATTCTTGAGAGAAGAAGAAAATCACCATTTGCGCAGTCCACTGCCGAGCTTGGAGAAGGCAGAAACTTGAAGTGCGTTTTTTGGTTCATCACCACATGCATCAAATCCGTTCATTGTGAGTTTTCCGCACCTCCTATGTTTGTATTTAGACTTGTTTCATGCTTAATCTATGATCTTGGGACCTTAGAGGAACTCAACAATGGTATCTTGAGCTTTGAAAGCATGAAATTGATTTAGGGTTTAAATTGGGTAAAACGAATTTGGGTATGATTTAATGAAATTGGATGAATTAGTATGCTTAAATGTTGTTTAATTGATGATTGATTGGATCAATTTGATGAAAAAAAATGTTTGGAACAATTTTCCCCAATTTTGGTGTGATGGCCGAAAATTGTAGAACCCTAAATTGTCTTGGATTTTGATTTTTTGATCATTGGATGTGTTAGAAATCATTAGGGGATGTTGATTTTATGTTTGATTGGGTTCAATTGGATTGAATTTGATTTGAGCATATTTTTCCTCCTTGGCCGAGACATGTAGGCATGTTAATTGGGTTTGATTTTGATCAAATTATGTTGGACATGATGTTGGGGTTGGTGCTCAGAGCGCCAATTCCCGGTTGTATTTATGTTAAATACTTCTGTAAAACATTATTATTATGAATAATATATGCAGTTTCAATAATATAATCTATCTTTCTATATGGTAAAGACGTAATGACCGAGAATGATTAGTCATGATACAGTTGCAAAAGCGTCGCAACGGACATTGAGAAGTATCATGACGTTGTCATTCTCAGACAGTTCCTGGTCAAGGTTTACACTACTTCATCAGTATAGTAAACCCGTTGAGACCGGTACATGTCGTATCTGGAATATATGAATCCAATGGTTTCTCAATGAACCATTAGTCTTGGAGACTAGTATAGACGTGTAGGTATTTATAGCGGATCAAACACTGAACGACTCACTGAAGATTCTTAATGGATGGTACACCAGCGTCAATAAGAATCTTCTTGGGTTGAGTAGCACTTGTGATTCTTAGACTTGAGATGCCATTGTGGGCACATGAGACATCTTCTACACTTAGACGGCAGTCACGTCACCGATCTATTTAGATCAGACCTCCGCATGTTCGTTGGGTGTAGACAGATCCTCAGGGTGTCCTATGTGTATTAAGATAGGATCTGTCAGTTCTGTGTATCAGAGCATAGGTAGTCCACATGATTAGCAATCAGATAAAACCATGGGCCCGTGTTAAAGTTTAGAAGCTAGTTCTAAACATTCTTTTGAGATTGCTAATAGAATAGTCGACTGGATAATCCCGATAGAGATTTGACGTTTACATCTATATCTCTGGGATTTATCCGGATACCTGTGACGGAGGAATTATACATTTGCCATGACCTCGACCTGTATGGTTCAGCTTGATTATCTGTGATCGTCATAATCTACGGGTGGATAGATTATGGACACGAAATTTGATTTCGTGACGGATATACCTGAATCTAGAGAGTCTCGATAATGAAACATACTCGTAGAGCACTAGAGCAACATTAATAAATAATATTGATTATTTATAAAGTCGTTTTAAAGGTTAAACGCAAGATACGTGCTAAAGCGACTAGATAGTCATTTGCCTAATTATTGTGTATTTACATTTAATACTTGATTAATTTAAATAAACATTAATTAATAGTCAAATGAGTTATTTGACTTTATCCTAAATGAATATATGTTTTTAATATTTAATGTAAATATTATACATATATTTAATTTATTTGTATTTGATTAATTAATTAATTATTTAATTGTTAAATGATTAAATTAATTAAAATATAATATCTTATGTTAGGATATTTGAAGTAAATGACATAGTTGCAATTGTTGACTTAAATAAATATCCATAAAGTGTTTTAGATATTTGTCAAGTTGATTAAATGACTTTGAAATGAATTTGAAATGAAAATATTTGGTATATGCTTGTTGTTAGTTTCGGCCAAGGCATTTCTTTCACAAGTATATATTTTTTTTCATTTTCTTTTCATTTCAATAACCTAATACACTTTACTAAAACATAAAACTCCATTGAAGAAAAGACAAAGGAAGCTTGAGAAAAGAAAGACAAAAATCAAAAGCTTGGATTTTTAGTAAGTTTCTTGAACTTGCTATTAGTAAGGAATTTGTTCCTTAGGTTCTAGGCTTTAATATATGACATTCTAAGGATGTTTCTTTCTTTGTTTCCTTGTGGTTTTTGTTGATGGAAGTTTTGGTGGATGTGTAAAGCATGTGTGATGAAGAAAGTGTATGACTACTGTAGTTATAAACATTCTTTTAAGGTTTTGAAACCATGTTGCTAATCTAGAGTTATTGACCCACTCTTAATGACCTAGATTTGATCTTGAGTTGTTTCATTGTGTTGAGACTTGGATTGGATGGAAGAATGATGATTGAAGTAATTGATTTAATGTATTTGGTCTAATTTGTCCAATTTGTGGAAATTGTAAAATTAGGGTTCATGACCAATTCCAAATTTGGGGGCTTTCATATATGTTGTGTATTTGTGTGTGTATATGATGCATATAAAGTTTCATGTTCATTGGATTACATCTTGATGTGTTTTGAAGCATGAAATGACAAAGTGCACCAAATGGGACATTAGTGAGGCCTTCGGCCAAATAAGAATTTTTGGGGATTTTGTTGCTTTGTGATTTGATGTTTTGAACATCATAAGTTCATCTTGTAAATGATTTAGAATCATTCAAAATTGATTAGATCAATTTCGGACTAAAATGGACAAAAATACAAAGTAAGGGTATTTCGGTAAATTCACTTAAATATGATTTATTGAATTTATTTTCTTAATTTGATTATTGGAATGTTAAATAAATATGTTTATTAATTAATCCGAGAAAAAGTTTTGAAATATGAAAATCGATTTTCACCGCTTCCGCTGCGTTACCGGATTTCACCCCCTAAAAAACCCATACAAAATGGTATCAGAGCGAGTCTGATTCTAGGCCACCTAAATGATTAGCCTTCATTGAATCAATGTTAATCATGTTTACTTGACTTTATGCATGCTTATTAGGATCTAAATTGGTTAGATTTAGGGTGTATGACACTTAGCGGAAAATCCCTAATTAATAAGGTTTGAATGTAATTTTGTATTTGATGCATGTTATATGGTCCGTCTTGTCAATACGGTTTATGAATACTTCTTTGTGACTACATCCGAGACCGTGCCTCTGCTGTGAGGATGTAGCCGATAAAGATTTATTTATACCGGATGTATATCAGATACTAGGTAAATTCAAGTAAAAGCGGAATTCTGAACGTGCCATAGCTGTCAGGATTACGTAAGTAACTTGAGTTTATAATTGACGAGTTTAACCTGGTACGTCTCCTTGTGGTCCTACCTTCGCAGCGACAACGAGAAACGGCCAGGACCGGATACTTAGGAGTCATTAGTGAATGATTGACAAATGAGTTGTCTACCTGATGAATATACGTAGGCGAGACCGTGCCTCTGCTGTGAGCCGAAATATATTCACGGGATCCACTTTTCACTATTAGTATTTAATTTAATTATTAAATATTTGTATTCTGTTTTGGGATTACAGTATTGCATGATTTAGTGGGAGGGGCATATTAGATTAAAATCCATGATCTAGTTTATGCTTTTGATATTATATGAAACTGCTTTATTTCTACTACCGTTTTTCGTGATCTATATGATAAATTGGCAATGGCGGCACAATCCACAAATCAGTTTGCGCGTATGCTTGATGCGAACAAACTGAAAGGCGCTGAGAACTTTGCAGACTGGGAATTGGATTTGAGGATTGTCCTCGATTCCGAAAAGCTGGGTTATGTTCTTGAGGGTCCGTTGCCCCCTTGCAGTGGGTGCGGATGCTTCGGAGGAGGAACACCAAGTTTTTGAAACTTGGAAGGATGATGATTTAGGGTTAAATCATACATCCTTAGTTCACTGTCTCCGAAACTCAAGCAACAGTACTATGGTATGTTAGATTCCTATAGTATGATGACGCGATTGAGACAATCGTTTGAGAACCAGGAACAAGTGATTGTTCACAAAGTCGCCATGGAACTGTTCCATGCGCGTCTGGATGAGGGGCAGAATGTTAGCCCACATGTTCTTCAGATGATCGATTTGATCGATCAAATGAGGCAACATAATCTCATCTTGAATGACATTCTCGGTAGGAGTGTCATTCTTGGTTCACTACCAGCTTCATTTCGCCAGTTCGTGATGTACTTCAACATGCACGGGGACTGTCTGTACCTACCAGGAGCTACATATGATGTTGCTCACGGCAGAAGAGGGACCTTAAGAAGGGAGTACCGACTCGCCCTCCTAGAACTACTTCTCTTTCGGCTTCTTCCCAAGGATGGTCCAAGGGAAAGAACAAGAAAGGCAAGAAGAAGAAGAAGGCTTTTGGTCCTCAACAACAGCGAAGATTGCAAAGCCCAAAACGGCTTCTGAAGACAAATGCCACCACTGCGGCAAAGTCGGGCACTGGAAAAAGAAAGTCCTGATTACATTGCCCAAGTGAGGAGAGACAGAGCTTCTACATCAGGTACTTTTATTTTCCAGTTATTGATTTATCTTTGGCTTGTGAAGCCGTTAACATCCAGCTGGATTTTAGATTCTGCTTGTCCCATTCACATTTGTTGTAATTCGTTGCAGTGCTGAAGGAAAGTAGGAAACTGAAGCCTGGAGAGATGCAGTTGCGGTTCGGGAGTGGAGACTCTTTGGATGCAGTTGCAGTGGGAGTATGCGAGATCTTATTGTCGAATGAGACACTTTTGTTATATGACTGTCATTTTGTACCGGGATGTGTCGCAAATATTATATCACTTTTGTATTAGATACAGAAGGCTTTCGTATTAAATATTAAGAATAGTTCTTTGTATTTATATGATAAAAATAATATTCAGATCCTTTGTTGTCCAAACCAGCATGGTCATTATACATGTAAACTTCAAAAGATATATTAAATACTGGAGTTAATAAACGTAGTTTTAGCTGTAATTAATAATACTGAACTTTGGCATATGAGACTTGGTCACATTGGCGTTAAACGCCTTACCCAATTGTTAGGAATGGTTGATATCAGATCTTACATTGAATCCTATCCAACTTGTGAATCATGTATTCAGGGTAAGATGACCAAGCCCCATTTTCTGGTGTTGGACACCGCGCCACTAACTTACTGGAACTCGTATATTCTGATGTATGTGGTCCACTAAGTCAAACTGCTCACAGTGGTTATCCGTACTTCGTTACCTTTACTGATGATTTGTCACGGTACGGTTATGTTATTTGATGCGACATAAATCGAAAACCTTTGAAAGTTCAAAGAGTTCCGAAATGAAGTAGAAAAAACAAACTGGTAAATATATTAAATGCCTTCGATCAGATCGAGGCGGTGAATATATGAGTGGTGAGTTCATGGATTATATGAAGGAGAATGGGATTCTCGCTCCATATACTCCTCCAGGTACACCACAACACAATGGTGTATCTGAAAGGAGAAATCGGACTTTATTGGATATGGTCCGATCGATGTTGAGTTTCACAGATTTGCCCTATTACTTATGGGGTTACTCTCTCTAACAAGCCGCACATCTTTTGATAATATTCCTTCAAAGGCTGTTCCTACGACACCATATCAGATATGGTTCGGTAGGAGACCAAATCTTAATTATATTAAGGTTTGGGGTTGTCCTGCTATGTCAGGGTGACTCAGCAAGATAAGCTTTCGCCTCGAGGGCAAAAGTTTAGGTTTGTTGGATATCCTTCGAATACGAGGGGATATCTGTTCTATGATACCGAGCATCGAAATGTGATCGAGCTCGCTTCGATAAATTTCTAGAAGTAGAATTTTGTCAGAAGGTAGTCATAGACAGGTTGAGCTTGATGAAGTCCAACCTGAAAAACAACGAGCCAACGGAGGAACCTGAAGTTCACGTAGATGAAGGACCTTCAACACACACACTCCGTAGGTCAGAAAGGGTATCTAGACCTCATGAATGCTTGTATTTGATACAAGAAAAGAGTCTGGATGTTATTCTTAGTTGAAGAGAAGAGACAGATCCCTTTCACCTATAGAGAATTGATGTTGGACATCGACTCGTGAAATGGCAAAGTGCCATGAAATCCGAGATAGACTCAATGCATGAAAATAATTTTGGGACTTGATTCTGCTTCCCGAAGGAATTGTTCCTATCGGTTGTAAATGGGTTTTACAAAGAAAGCGCGGGCCTGACGGTAAGGTTGAAACTTCCAAGGCCCGACTGGTAGCAAAAGGTTAACGCACGCGACTGGCGTCGACTACGATGAAACTTTTTCGCCCGTAGTGCATCCTTAAGTCTATCCGGATTTTGCTTTCTATAGCTGCGTATCATGACTACGAGATTTGGCAAATGGATGTCAAAACGGCTTTTCTAAAGGATTTTCTTGATGAAGAAATCTATATGGAACATCCGGAAGGTTTCACGTCCAGCGAAACCTCCGGTATGGTATGTAAGCTTAAGAAGTCCATTATGGACTTAAACAAGCTTCACGAAGTTGGAATCTTCGATTCGATGAGATTATTAGATCGTCTGGTTTTCTCAAGAATTCGGAAGAATCCTGTGTGTATCAGAAGGCCAGTAGGAGCATGTCGTATTTTTAGTCCTATATGTTGATGACATCCTATTATTGGGAATGATTTAGGTATGTTGCAAGGCGTCAAAGCGTACCTCTGTAAGAATTTCTCCATGAAGGACCTGGGAGAAGCTTCCTATGTTTTAGGGAAAAAACTCTATAGAGATAGACAAAGGAGGCTGATTGGGTTATCCCAATCAACGTACGTAGATAAAATCTTGGAACGGTATGCTTGGTAACTGTAAGACAGCAAACATACCGTTCAGACATGGGATTCATCTTTCCAAGAAGATGGTCCCACAAACAGAAGATGAGAAGGTTAGATGTCTAACCAACCTTATGCTTCATGTTTGGGTAGCATAAATGTATGCCATGTTATGTACAAGGCCTGATATCAGTTTCGCTGTTAGCGTAACTAGTCGATCGCAGTCCAATCCAGGTAATGACCATTGGATGGCCATTAAACATATCCTAAAGTATCTTAAAGGTACTAAGGATAAGTTAATAGTTTTATGGAGGAAACGAACTGCAGGTAATGGGTATACAGATCTGATTTCCAATCGGATCCCGATGATAGAAAGTCTACATCTGGATTTGTCTTTTACCCTTAACGGAGGTGCAGTTTGTTGGAAGAGTTCCAAAAAGGATCGACAGCGGATTCCACCACTGAGGCGGAATATATTGCAGTCTGAAGCTGCAAAAGAGGCTGTGGTGGATAAAGAACTTTTTATCACCTAATTGGGAGTTGTCCCAAGTATCGAGAATGCGATTCCGTTATACTGTGATAATACTGGAGAGCATTGCGCAAGCAAAGGAACCGATGGCGCATCAGAAGTCGAAGCATGTGGAACGCAAGTACCACATCATTCGAGAGATCGTGTCGCGAGGGGATATTTCTGTGTGCAAGGGTACCGAGTGAAGATAATGTAGCAGCCCGCTGACGAAGGCCATACCTCCGAAGCTGTTTGATAAACACGTGTGGAGTCGATGGGTATTAGATACAATCGATATTGCACTAGCGCAAGTGGGAGCATTTTGTTGGGGTTGGTGCTCAGCGCGCCAATTCCCGGTTGTATTTCTGTTAAAATACTTCTGTAAAACATTATATATGAATAATATATGCCAGTTTCTTATAATATAATCTATCTTTCTATCTGGTAAAGACGTAATGACCCGAGAATGATTAGTCATGATACAGTTGCAAAAGCGTCGCAACGGACATTGAGAAGTATCATGACGTTGTCATTCTCAGACAAGTTCCCTGGTCAAGGGGTTTACACTACTTCGTCAGTATAGTAAACCCGTTGAGACCGGTACATGTCGTATACTGGAATATATGATTCCAATGGTTTCTCCATGAACCATTAGTCTGGAGACTAGTTAGACGTGTAGTGTTTATAGCGGATCAACACTGAACGACTCACCAAAGATTCTTAATGGATGGTCACACCAGCGTCAATAAGAATCTTCTTGGGTTGAGTAGCACTTGTGATTCTTAGACTTGAGATGCCATTGTGGGCACATGAGACATCTTCTACACTTAGACGCAGTCACGTCACCCGATCTATTTAGATCAGACCTCCGCCTGTTCGTTGGGTGTAGACAGATCCTCAGGGTGTCCTATGTGTATCAAGATAGGATCCGTCAGTTCTGTGTATCAGATCATATGTAGCCATATGATTAGCAATCAGATAAAACCATGGGCCCGTGGTAAAGTTTAGAAGCTAGTTCTAAACATTCTTTTGAGATTGCTAATAGAATAGTCGACTGATAATCCCGATAGAGATTTGACGTTTACATCTATATCTCTGGGATTTATCCGGATACCTGTGACGGAGGAATTATACATTTGCCATGACCTCGACCTGTATGGTTCAGCGTGATTATCCGTGATCGTCATAATCTATGGGTGGATAGATTATGGACACGAAATTGATTTCGTGACGGATATACCTGAATCTAGAGAGTCTCGATAATGAAACATACTCGTAGAGCACAGCTAGAGCAACATTAATAAATAATATTGATTATTATAAAGTCGTTTAAAAGGTTAAACGCAAGATACGTGCTAAAGCGACTAGATAGTCATTTGCCTAATTATTGTGTATTAATTTAATACTTGATTAATTTAAATACACATTAATTAATAGTCAAAATGAGTTATTTGACTTTTATCCTAAATGAATATATGTTTTTAATATTTAATTTAAATATTATACATATATTTTATATATTGTATTTGATTAATTAATTAATTATTTAATTGTTAAATGATTAAATTAATTAAAATATAAATATCTTATGTTAGGATATTTGAAGTAAATGACATTAGTTGCAATGTTGACTTTAAATAAATATCCATAAAGTGTTTTAGATATTTGTCAAGTTGATTACAATGACTTTGAAATGAAATTTGAATGAAATATTTGGTCTATGCTTTGTTAGTTTCGGCCAAGGCATTTCTTTTCAAAGTATATATTTTTTCATTTGCTTTTCATTTCAATAACCTAATACACTTTACTAAAACATAAAACTCCATTGAAGAAAGACAAAGGAAGCTTGAGAAAAGAAAGACAAAAATCAAAAGCTTGGATTTTTAGTAAGTTTCTTGAACTTTGCTATTAGTAAGGAATTTGTTCCTTAGGTTCTAGGCTTTAATATATTACATTCTTAGGATGTTTCTTTCTTTTGTTCCTTGGGTTTTTGTTGATGGAATTTTTTTGGTGGATGTGTAAAGCATGTGTGATGAAGGAAGTGTATGACTATTGTAGTTATAAACATTCTTTTAAGGTTTTTGAAACCATGTTGCTAATCTAGAGTTATTGACCCACTCTTAAATGACATAGATTTGATCTTGATTTGTTTCATTGTGTTGAGACTTTGATTGGATGGAAGAATGATGATTGAAGTAATTGATTTAATGTATTTGGTCTAATTTGTCCATTTGTGGAAATTGTAAAATTAGGGTTCATGACCAATTCCAAATTTGGGGCTTTTCATATATGTTGTGTATTGTGTGTGTATATGATGATATAAAGTTTCATGTTCATTGGATTACATCTTGATGTGTTTTGAAGCATGAAATGACAAAGTGCACCAAATGGGACATTAGTGAGGCTCTCGGCCAAATAAGAATTTTTGGGGATTTTGTTGCTTTTGTGTTTTGATGTTTTGAACATCATAAGTTCATCTTGTAAATGATTTAGAATCATTCAAAATTGATTAGATCAATTTCGGACTACTAAAATGGACAAAAATACAAAGTAAAGGGTATTTTCGGTAAATTCACTTAAAATGATTTATTGAATTTATTTTCATAATTTGATTTTGGAATGTTAAATAATATGTTTATTAATTAATCCGAGAAAAAGTTTGAATATGAAAATCGGATTTTCACCGCTTTCCGCTGCGTTTACCGGATTCACCCCCTCAAAACCCCTACACATGATTCATGATAATAGCATGATAATTGTACAAATTTGGTGTTTTGGAAATATTGATTTGGGTAATTAATAATGCTGGCACTTTGGTTAATTAGAATGTGAAATTTGGAATTTTACATTTTAATTAATTGGGCTTAAAATTGGATTTGGGCTTTTAAAGTTGTTATTGGGCTTGTTGGGCTTTGTTGTACAAAGTTGGGTTTAGGCAAAATTGGTTGGATCCAATTAGGCCCAAAAACCGCTTCAAAAGGCCCAAATGCGACAATGGACCTTAAAGTTTAATTGGGCCTAATGGGCCAAAATTGATTTGGGCTTATGGGGTAACTCCCGGATTGGATTTTGGTTATTCGGTTGACCCGAGTTGCCCAAAAGTCCACGCCTGAAGAAATTAATAAAAGCCTATTGGACTTTATTAAATTAATATTGGATATTAATCGGGCTATGAGAGACCGTAACGATTAAATTCGGAATTTAAGTCGTAAAGGTTTATTTTATAAAGTGTAATATTTAATTTGGAATTAAATAATGATTAGAATTAGAATTAAATGCGTATTAAATTGGATTTAATTTGTAATTTAATTTAATTCGAGAATCGTACTTTGAGTACGTGTTCGCAAAAGAGTTTGACTCGAACAAAATCAAATCGTTTTTGAACATTGGATGATCACTAATTATCAGATTAATTAATTTGATTAGATTGATTGATAACATGCTTGTGTGAATACATGGTTGTGATGCATGAATAATGTATATCGAATGGATATTAGTCGGTGGGGCAATTTTGGAAATTGTAATAAATTTGATTTATTAATTGGACCTGCGAGTCCAGCCCTTATCTCTATTTCTTTGTATTCTCTTCTCACCTATTCCCCTCAATGTAAATGAGGTTTCTTTAGAAGTGTAGTGTAACGGGTAGAAGTAATACAAGTGCTAGCTGGAGAGAGAAAGAGAGAGATTGATCTAGGATCAATGTGTAAGTATCCATCCGTATATCATTATTATTTTATACATACGCGCTTTATTATGTGTTTAGAATGCATGCTTAAGGGTGTATGATGATGAGACCTTAACAAAGATAATAAATTGGTTGCCAATTTGCACGCGAAAAAACCTCTCCTAAATATTAAGCATTTTTCCTTCCATTGAGTGATCTTACTCAGATCGAGATGCATTGGTTTGTTGGCCAAAGTCAAGGCCTTTGTCTGTCGAGGATGTGTTTGAATCACGAAGGCTTTGTTCCATATCAGTGTCTGTCCAAGTTGTGGTTTGTTGGCCAAAGTCAAGACCACTTCTTGTCCATCGACATTGATTACGAAGCTTTCCATGGTCAATGGGTCGCGCTTGACTGGGATCACTAAGTTTGTTGTGCCAAAGCCAAGGCTTAGTTGATTCAGAGGAAAAAGGTTAGGTAAACATTGGATGTTTTGGCATATATAAGATATATGTTTCGGACTTGGATGTCCCCCTACGGATCTAGGAATTGGATTGGATCCAATCATCTTTAGATCTACCTAGTTAATTATCATACAATTTGTTGGCCAAAGTCAAGATTGTGTGATATTTAACGGGTCCTAGCCCACTAGGAAACTCGGTTTCCCCCGAGTACTCGACAGAGGGTTGGAGGCTCGCGAAAAATAGTGGGAGGCAAGAATTGAATTTGCAATATTCGTTCAATTACTCGCCATACGCGCTCAAACAATATTTCGTCGATATCAATTAAATGTTAGTGGACTAATATTTAATTGTTGTTTTATAAGCAGTTGGACTGTATTTAATTGATTATATAATTGGATTATAGTAATCAATATATTTGAATTAATTAATTTCGATTTAAAGTTGATTTTATAATTGGATTATAGTAATCAATGTAATTGAGGTTAATTAATTTAAATTATATTTGATTGTATAGTTGGACTATAATAATTAATATAATACATAGTACCACAAATCGTTGATTAAAAGTTGGACTATTAGAATCAAGAAGATAAAATGAAAGATTAGCATTTAAAACATAATCCTAGGGAAAATGTATTTAAATGACTTAATTTTCTAATTGGGAATAATATTTCAGGATAGTCCTTGGAAATATAATAAGTTAGTTTATTTATTAAAATAACAAACATTAGGCCTAAGCTGGAGTTAAGCAAATAAGTGGAACATGATATTTGGAATATTCATGTAATGATAACTTTAAGTGCTTAATCCATTATACTTGTCATATAGACTCCTTAATTTCTTTATCAGAACTAAGGATTAGATCTTAAAGTATGATATTGAAATTGAAGGATCTTCATAAATCTATACTTAGATTTTAGAAGTAAATAAATTGCCATAGTTAATCTTGGAGGGTTAATGACTATTCTCAAGGAGAAAAGTCAAACTTTGCAATTAGGCAAGTAGCGCAAGGCGCACCTTACTTTGATATTCCAGAATGCCAAAGCTTGGCCAAAGGCTTTGGAGTGTGGAAAAGGCAAAGGCAAAATCATTATATCTTCTAGGAAGATAAAATGAATTATCCCAAGAAGGAATAGAAACGAGCAAGGCTCTGACTTCAAATATGTTTGTCATTATATGTTCATTACTAGTATTTAAAATTGGATTTTAGATACTTAGTGTGATATATAATTATATATATATATATATATATATATATTATATTATTAAATTGATGTTCAGAATCTGTATGAACATGATACTGACTTCAATAGAGATTAATCTGCGAATTGAAACGGGACGAAAGTCGCTGTTTTAACGTAGATACCTAAGTTTAGAACTACCCTTTGGGTATGTACGTAAATAGGGGAACTGTTATAATGTAACTAGTTTGACTAGAAACATTATCTTTATATCAGTGTTTAATCTGTTGCGGATTGAACCTTTATATTTTAGAACACTAAAGTGTTTTATTATATAAAGATGATATTGAGATAAACACATTAGATGTGAATAACAGAATTTATATTTTGAATATAATTAAATCTACAATATATACATGACAAACAAATAGCTCAAATGATTTGATCAGGAGAAACTTATAGTGGCAATGTGTCTGGGACACATTAAACAAGAATCGTATACCGCACTTTTGAAAGAGCGGGTAGGGTATTAGGACTGATTTGATTCTAATCAAATAAAGTCTCGAATCTAGTTTATCGGGCAAAGTGCCTAAAACACTATTTACTTGGTAAAAGTGTAAATGCCACCGATCTGTTAGCCCTAGTTCATAGTGAAGTTAGTGGGCCCATGTCTAGTTAGGCTAGATATGAATATTCGTAACCTATACGGATGTGGCATCGCGTTATGGTTATGTGTTTCTTTTGAAGAACACAAATCGGAAACTTTTATAGTTTCGACATGAAATAGACATACAGATCGGCTACAGTATTATTTCGTCACGGTAAGACCGTAATGAAAAATGCTCAAGCAATAAGTTTCTAAAATAATTGAAAGAGTAAAGTATTCTTTCAAAAGAGAACTCCTCCCGGAACACGTCAATTTGACGGTGTGTCCGAACCGAGTAACTGAATTTTGTTAGACATGATTAGGTTAATCATGAGTCGCTCTGAGCTACCATTTCCTTCAACGGATAACACATAAACAGTGCAGAACTTATTTAGAATAAGGTTCCATTAAAATCTGTTTGACAGATAACATATTAGATATGAACGGGAAAGAAATCGGGTTTCACACTCCTGTTAAATTGGGAATGCTAGGCATATGTTTGGATGATACCAAACTAAAACCCAAATTGGATAAGTTCCAATTGTAGGTTATCCTAGGGATACAAAAGTATTAGTACTTATACAAACTCACGAAGAGAATAATAGATGTTGCTCACCAAGCGGTTTCCTAGAGGAATACCGATATGCCAGTGGTAAGTGGGAGGATAGTAAACTCGATGAAAAATGGTAAGTAGCTAATCCATCAGGCACCGATTCCTAATGGAACCAAATAGTTCATCAAGGATGAAACTATTACCATTAATCTTCGTGACACAAGAACCGCGTATGTCGG
>SKCR01047487.1:0-42308 GCA_019454045.1 Zanthoxylum bungeanum
GTCCTGATGTATAATTGCTTGAAACAAGGAATTGCAATGAGCTAACACAATTTCTTTGCATATAGGATTTTATTGGTCCCCATAATGCCTGCAGTTTCGCCGGCTAGAAATGTCCAATGAAGTTGGGTTTTGATACTTTCTGTACAAAAAAATGAACCTGAAAAGACAATATATAAAGCGATAACATGCAAAATATAGGGGACCGGAATTCGAATATCGGAGAGAAACACCAACGGCGGATGCAACAGGTGGAGTGGCACCGCACAATGCCTGTGCTAGATGCAAGAATATTATTTAGCATTTTATGATCAATGCCTATTATTCAAGCCTGTTTGCATTTTATGGCTGGAACTAATCAATATTCACTGAACAATGGAAATATGTCATAAACAAAAGAAAGATTTATATACAAATACACTCATTAATTTGTATTAAGTTTCTTATAAAGAGTTTCTAAACACATGCTTTAATATGCTATTTTTGGGTCAGCTGCTAGAAAAATTACAGCAACTGTGCTAACTAAGAGCATTTTCATCACTTATTAGACATAGGGTTAAGGTATTTAGCAATCATGTTTGCAGAGACCAAATTTTTATCACTAAGGAAAGCTTCCAGTCATCAGAATATGGTCTAAAGTCCTCCTGAGTCCATATTTATTTACTGCCTTATTACCTAACCTGAATCCATCTCCATAAGCTGATGATGTATCTGATTCGATCTGGTGTTTAAAAAATTTACCAAGGTCCTTCTCGAAGTCAGAACATTTACCCTTCTTCGATGATGTAGACGAGGATGAAGAAGAGGAGGCAGCGGAGGAGGAAGATGCAGCAATATCACTTCCCGACCCAGCATAAATCTCTGATTCCAACCACATATGAGCCAATACCTGGCATATACCTTCTTCAACTTCTGGCCTCAAATTGGGATAACCTGTCGAATACTCCCATTAGAAATTCCTAGCTCGTTATCATTAGAATGGAAAGTATATTATTAACTTGATGAAACAAAGAAAACCTTTAAGACGAAGCCACGCGTGCATCATCTCATGAGCCAAGATTGAACCTGTCAACAACCTGTGTGCAAAAAATCTCAGGTCATAAACATTGGAATTCATGAGCAGGTACTATTAGTTATTACTCCAAATAGAATACCTGGGTAAGCCATACAAAATGAGAATTGCTGTCACTTCACATCGGCGAATCAGCTTATAAGGCTCTGTTATCTTGTCTATCCGCCGATAGCCTGCCCCAATCCTCCGACTCCTTTGTACCTGGTAATTTGGATAAAATTAATATATAGTTCCCATCTAATAAACAGATATATTTAGTTATACAAGATATAAAAATAAAAAGTTTCAAGGAAATTCTTACAGTGGTAATAGTATGCTCTTCTGACAGACAGAGCCCTCTGGTCTCAGGTAAATGGTGATGACCCTAAACACAATTCACTAAATAATCAAAACCAACGGGAAAAAAATGAGCAAGAAGAGATTTCGATGCAATTAGGCGATTAGCCTTACATTCTTTTCTCCCTCCATGGCGTCATTTAATGCTGATCTCTCAACCAAGAGCAAAGGAACTTGCTGTTCCACTTTCATATTTAAACCTTCATAAAATTCTTGTATTTCAAGGTAAAGGGATTGGCATTCATGCGTATCCATGATTGCAGAGTCCAGACACTCCAGACACAGATTCCGACCATCATCAAGTGATAGATATTTTTTCTCTCTTGGCTGCATTGATTCAATTAAAGGTTTTCATGAGCTGAAACATTATTCAATGTAGTATCCATACTCCATAGATGTATATAAGTATATTGTCATGCTATAATTGCAACAAGTGGGGTAGGTTTTTCTATGTCTTTGTAGGAGGAAGGATATTTGTCCTTCAAAGTTTAAACTGACCATTCTTTCACAACTGCAACACCGAGGTGTCCCATCACGCTCATGTGAGGGACAGTACTTTTGAAGCCAGAATGGATGTGCCCTATACTCAATAAGGCCAGCTGAATTTGTTGGGATCTGTAAAAGCAGAACAGATAAGAGGACTTTCAGGGAAATAATACAATTAATCTCACCCACAAGGAAAAGTACAAGATGCATTTTTTATCCTTTATAAGAACATTATCCAAGATTGAAGGCGAGAAGCGACATGCATAATGAAACGCCCCTGTAATAAATCGTCCAAAATCAAATTACTTTTCAAGGTTATCATGCACCACAGGAAGCAAGAGGAGCTTCTAATTGCCGCAGTAGTTATGCATACAGATTGTTTGGTGATAATCCCATTAAACATGCTCAACTAGAGTAGCAGCAATCAAATGCCAATTTGATTCAAGTTTTCACCAACAAATGAACCTTGTTTGACATTTATCATAGAATGAACTTGCTAATCTTTCTGAAACAAACAGGGGGACAGTCAATTTTTTGAGCAATTTAAAATGATGCAAAGTTGCAAACAACAACTTAAATTTTGGCAGAATTTCTTTAAACTATGTTTCAGGATACAAAGGGCTAGCTTTGGCTTGAATAGGAAAGGGAAAGAAAGTTAGCATTGCATTGAAAAAAAAAAAACAAACACTTACAAAATTCTGACAGACGTCGCATTTTGGGTGATGTTGCTCCTTGTAGCAGTGTTTATGATAGGGACGATCCCCAGACATTGAAAACTACACAGAAAGGAAATATGAAAATTAGGCCGTATGCAACATTTACTTGATACTTGAAGCAAAATTAACCAAGAACTCAAGAACATGTTAACTGACTCAAAACTCCACCAAAGAAAAACACAAGGAAAGAAGAAGAAGAAGTACCTCAACATCTGTAATTGGTAGATTGCAAGAATGGCAACGGAAACATTCAGGATGCCAAACATCTCCCATGCAACTCAAATAACGCCCATGACCGACCTCGGTTTTGCAACCAGCACAGATCCTATGAGCAATGTGTAAATTTTATCTCAGATTCGAAAAGTATCCAAGTAAAAATAAATTTTGATAAAACGTAAGAGGAAGATTTTCAAAACACAATGATATGTGCAAGTTCATGATATTACATAAGGGATATGCTCCTCTGCCAGTTGTCATAATTATATTAACCAACGTAAAAAGCTCAAATGAATCATATTATGTGTTTCTGTTGATCATATGCCCGTTCTACTTGAGTTATCCCCAAAGACAATATTAGTGTTTTAATCTACGGGACTAACTCAACTCAAAAGCTATCTTGAGAGTTGAGGATTGCCATTTGATTATATTATTAGACCAAGATCACTTGTGGGGATAGGTAGTGTGTGTCCACTCGTTGGAATTTTATGGGACCAACTCAACGTAAAAGCTAACTAGAGAATTCACAATTGCCTTGTGCTTATATTCTTATAGCAAAATCAATTCTCAATCGATGTGAGATATTAATGTAAAGCTCAACCAAGGCATGGGCTAAAGTGGACTGACACAAAACTTATATTGACGTCAAGTTGCACCAATCCTCGTCAAATTTCCTCCTCTTTATGATCAATCATGATAACATGAAAATATATCACATCATGTCTCAAATTTCTTAATTTCCTAATGCTCACTTTGAAAAGATGTCAAAGAAAATAAGAATAGAAGTTGGAGCCTTTACTGCAATTCCAATCTCCAAAGGTTTTGATGTTATATATTTTCATGTTGTCATGAAAACATCCCAATACATTAGCCTTAAGGCCTGATCATCATACTACCGGAAAATTTATGAGAAACTAGTTGAATCAAAATATATATCTATTTGTATCTAAATGATTAAAGCTATTGAGTATCTAAAAAGTATTGAATAATCAAAAGGAAAAGACTTGGGGTCAGGTGACTGCTTGCTAGAAAAGTGAGAATTGCTTAGCCTACAAGATTAAGAAGGTAAATACAGTACAAGAATAAAATAAGTGGACGCACTACACTAGCCTGGCCTGAAATCATTTTAAAACATATTTCACTGAGAGCTAAAATCAAAGAAATTGGTATATGACAGTAGTTAGAATACTGAAATACATATTGTAGATAGCGACATTTACCTATAACCAGATGGAAAGAAGAATGGAAAAGGTTGAAATATATTTGTATTTGTACTATCATATCGAGGAGGAGACGCCACTCTCAAACTTTCCTGAATAGCCTTAGCAAGTTGTTCATCTTCCTCTACTTGAGCTCTAGCTTGCTGTTCATCTTCCTCTTGTTCGGCTATAGCATGTCTTTCATATTCTTCTTGTTCATCTTCATCCGAGTCATCAGATTTAATGCATTGTACATCTTCCTCTGAGTCAGATTCATTTTCTAATACATAAAACAATAATGAGATTAATGGAAAGAAAATGTACAATTTGAAATATCTTAATCAAATTGAAAATAATGCTCAAGTCGATCTTATGCATAATGCATGTTCAATTAACAAATAAAGCTATGGGAAGTCTATTCTTTTTCACAGAGTTTAAGTCAACCGCATCAAATTCTTCATTGTCTCCCACTTCACAAATTTTTTTTACTGACAAAAATGAACATGAGATGCATTTGTCTATTAAGAAATTAGCAATAAGATTTTCGACGAACTCTAGTTTGAAACGAGGGTTCTTTTTTTTTTTTTTTAAAGTCTTTCTTTTCTTAGGCTCAGCAAAATAGAACAATGGAATTAATGAAGATTTCATTCAAAACTCAGCCAGATGTTTCTAGAGTCAAAAGCACAAGTCCATAATTGATGCAGTTAGACACATAAAAATCCAAAACAAAGACAGAAGCATAACTTATGTTCTTGCCCAAAACTTGTGGAGCAAAATTGATCAATGAGGATGAAGAGATCTTATGACAAAAGTTGAAGATGCAACAAAAATGCAATCAATCATCAGTACACATAGAAGCAGCACTAACAGCATTCTGTTACTTTTCATTCTGTATCCTTTTGATATGTCATCTTGAAGTACTTCAGACACTGAGCAATCAGTCATGATTGATAAGCGTTAACTTCTCTGGTCACAATCACAAAAATTACTAATGATGAGTGCTTATGGGTAGGCAACCTTACCTATCACCTTTTTGCCTTTCTGATCTACTTCAGAAAAGGAGAGTGCAATAGCATGATCAATTTCTTCTTTGTCAAAACCTGATGAATAATCATCCTGAATCCAAGTTTTTTCCAGATAGAGTTAGTGCAGCAAAAACTTGGTAGGAAAATGCCGGAATATAGACATCGTTTGATATAGAGTTTAGTGAGCTTATAAGCTAGCGTTTAAACGCTACACCAAACACATAGTTAACGCTTGCTTATACTCTCACAAAAATATTTTTCTATCCTAGCTTATATACCTTTTGGTATAAAGTTTGATGGGTTTATAAGTTAACTTATACTCTCAAAGTAATATTTATAAGCTAGCTTATACTCTCAATCAATACTTTCTACCAAATGATGAGTTATACTCTAGCTTTTGTTCTAGTATTAGATTTGAAAGCGCATTCTAAACAAGTAAATTGTAAATTTCCCATTTCCGGCAACAATCAAAGGCTGCAGTAACAATTACGAAATAAGGAGAAACTATAAAAGAAAGAAAAAGGTGATTTAGTTACCATTGAATATCGAGGCTCATCCCAAATTCTATCATCTCCATATTTCCCACGATAATGCCCTCTATGGCTGGAGCCCTTCAGAATTTTTGTCAGCCATTCCATAATGAGAAATTAGTTGCTAGCAGGAAGGCAAACTTCTCCCTGCCACCAATTCACTCAATTAGGCACCAAAAAAATGGAAAAAGGAAAAAGAAATGCCAATGGGTACTCAAGGCATCACCGACAACTTCAAGAAAATATATATACAATATCATGGACTTTTTGAAGTTCATATGCATTAACAGTTAAAAAGAGGTTACATCAATTAATGAAATGAATTCAGAAGAAACCATATTTGGAATCAAACAGAACATAAATTGTTGTCATCTGAAATTTAAATTATAAAAATTTAAAAACCAAGGCTTGCAGTGGTACTCCATCTAGATGAAGAACAAATAGTAAATAAATAACATTTGAGAGTGAAATGTAATTGAAAAAACAAGCAGAAGAAGAGGTGAGATTGCAGAACATCCTTCAACAGGGTTGATCTTATACTAACCGTCTTGATGTTATTAACATCGGGACGAGTTAAAAGACAAAAAAACACGAACTCACACGTGCTAAAAAACAAAAGATATTGCATTGGAGTCTGTATTTTTTTATTTTTTTTTTTGGTCTTTTAACTCGTCCTGATGTTAACTATCAAAATCAAATGATAAACTTGGATGAAATACCATAAATAAATCAAACAAAAGAGTATCTCAATCCATTCCAAATGACTACATCATTTAAGAATTCAAAGCAATCCAACAGTAAGGCAATCCTGAGAGACCTACCAGAGGTTACAATATCACCTGAAATGCCCAATTCCCATATATTACAGTGTGATTATCAGTAGCCTAAAATTAAACGCCCCATGATTCTATCACAACAATTTCCAAGTTCCAACTCCTTACTCAACAAAAAACAAAAACTTCCAGCTTTGATAATCCTTAAAATGATTTGAGAGAGGAATTGATTATATGACTCACTTGAAACAAGTATCTGCAGAACCAATAGAATCCGTTGAATCTCCGATCAAGTACAGAATCTAGTTCCCATTAATGCACAGTCACCAAGCAATAATCAGTGGATGCAAAATGTTGCCTCCCGCTCTCCATTAACTACCATGAATCCTGCAAAATCACTCTCTCAAGGCTCTCTTCTTCTTCTTCTTTTTTCAAACTCAACAAGATAAAATATTTAAAGATAAGATAAAAGAGAAAGAGAGCAAGCAAGAAATGAATGAATGAATATAAAAGACTACTTGAATCCTACGCAAATCCAGGCTAAAAGGGTATACAAAAATAAAAACACAGAGAGAGGATTTTGTTTCTTTTTTTTTTTTTTTGGGAATCTGAAATCCTCAGAGCGTGAAATCTTTCTTTTGTTTTTCTTTTACCTTCCTTAAAAACAATCAAAAGGACAGGATCTAAAAGATATAACAGAGAGAGAACATAATGGAATCACAGTCCCAGTTGATTTGTTTGTTGAAATCTTTACCATTTCGTGCTCTTGTTGTGCTTATGCATGTGGGTCCTTCACCTGTTTTCCACCTCACTTTCACTAAATGTCAAAAACCCCATAATTATAAATATATATTGTTGAAAATGTGATAAAGATGATGATTCAATGATTCTTTCAATCTCCACTACAGTTGTTGTCAGCTCCATACTTACCTGCTCCTCACTTCTTGTCATTGGTACCCCACGTACCAACCACTGACCCACAAATTGTAATTATCATATAAAGTCCTAATATTTATACAAAAGAGAGATATAATGATAGTAAAATTTAATCATAAAGTATTAATATTTTGTAACTTAAAAATATCATTGATTTTGTTACTATTTTATCTTTCTTTTGTACAAATATCATTTTCCTATTATATAATCTAAAGTTTTTGCTTCATAAGTTTTGTTTAAAAATATGCAATAAAATCTCAGCTATCCAGCCTCCTTTTGCATGAGTGAGTTAATCTGACAACTAATATTACTGAAGTAGTGTTTTTTTTTTTTTTGACAAGTATATTACTGAAGTAGTTCTTAAAACAGAAGCATGACAAACTGGTAATCTTGTTTAAGTAATAGTTTCAATTCCATGCTTTAGGTTTAGGTCAACATTTACAAAAATGTAAGTAGTTGAAGTGCCCAATTGGGGCTGACATGTGAAAGTTTGAAAATTTAATCCGAAATTTAACAATAGCATTAATCTGGGTGTGGTTTGGTGGTGTAGGGTTCAAGATCTCACATTGAGGTTTTAGGTTCGAATCCAGAAAATGCGTTTCTTGTAAGAGCCAGGAACAGCTAGGTATTTTCTCTGTTTCACTTAAGGTCGGAAGGGATAATTTAACAATGGAATTTCTAACGATTTTTAAAAAAAATAAAAATTAAGCTGTAAAGCTAGCACTGCCAACGAAACTATACTCAAACTTACAAAATGTAATTATTGAGATAGAAAAAAAATTCAGATTCAGTATCTGGAACCGTGCTTCCCTCCATATCTAAAGGATCCTCGTGACATTGGTGGCCTAAACAATCATGTGTTTTGTTTCCCAATTCATTCAAAAAACCAGACACAAAATCACAGAGGCATGTAGCAACTAGTAAAATCCCAAGGGGTTGCCTCAGTGTTAAAGGCTTTGGGCTTGAGTGGTTTGTTCCCTCTTAGGTTCAAGGTTCGAATCTCACTGGATGCATTTCCTTGGGGCTATGCTCCCTGGTGTGAAAAGCCAACGACTTACCTTGATCTGTGTTGGGAAACTTCTGAGGGCACGGGGCACAGGTCCCGGGGATTAGTCGAGGTGCGCGTAAGCTGACCCGTACACCCCGATTATCCAAAAAAAATTAGCAACTAGTAAATGCACGAGCCATCATCATAATAATATAGTGGCATCCTTTTATCAGTTTTTTTTTTTTTTTTTTTTTTTTTTTACAGTAATTTAGTTAATATAAAAGAGAATTGACGAGCGAATTGGTAACTCATTTCCCTCGACATGCTGAGAAGCATGAGTTTGAATATCCATTGAGTAGATTTCAGTACACATATGAAGAAGCATTATAAATAAATATATTTAGACTCCTAATAGATTTTTGATATATCTAAAGACTGTAACATAATTTTTTTTTAAAAAAAAAAAAAAAAAAAAAAAAGAGTAATGAGGAAGTGCAAATAATATCGTTGAATTTAGTAGCCTTTTTCCTAATGTTTGCATGCATACATGCTTTTTCTCTGTCGTATTAATGTGCTATTTTTCTGAATTGTTTTCTTTTAAAAAAATAAAAATTAAGCTGTAAAGCTAGCACTGCCAACGAACTATACTCAAACTTACAAAATGTAATTATTGAGATAGAAAAAAAATTCAGATTCAGTATCTGGAACCGTGCTTCCCTCCATATCTAAAGGATCCTCGTGACATTGGTGGCCTAAACAATCATGTGTTTTGTTTCCCAATTCATTCAAAAAACCAGACACAAAATCACAGAGGCATGTAGCAACTAGTAAAATCCCAAGGGGTTGCCTCAGTGGTAAAGGCTTTGGGCTTGAGTGGTTTGTTCCCTCTTAGGTTCAAGGTTCGAATCTCACTGGATGCATTTCCTTGGGGCTATGCTCCCTGGTGTGAAAAGCCAGCGACTTACCTTGATCTGTGTTGGGAAACTTCTGAGGGCACGGGGCACAGGTCCCGGGGATTAGTCGAGGTGCGCGTAAGCTGACCCGTACACCCCGATTATCCAAAAAAAAAATGTAGCAACTAGTAAATGCACGAGCCATCATCATAATAATATAGTGGCATCCTTTTATCAGTTTTTTTTTTTTTTTTTTTTTTTTTTTTTTACAGTAATTTAGTTAATATAAAAGAGAATTGACGAGCGAATTGGTAACTCATTTCCCTCGACATGCTGAGAAGCATGAGTTTGAATATCCATTTAGTAGATTTCAGTACACATATGAAGAAGCATTATAAATAAATATATTTAGACTCCTAATAGATTTTTGATATATCTAAAGATGTAACATAATTTTTTTTTAAAAAAAAAAAAAAAAAAAAAGAGTAATGAGGAAGTGCAAATAATATCGTTGAATTTAGTAGCCTTTTTCCTAATGTTTGCATGCATACATGCTTTTTCTCTGTCGTTATTAATGTGCTATTTTTCTGAATTGTTTTCTTTTAAAAAAATAAAAAATTACTCAAAATTTGAAAATAATTTGCTTCTATATATTATGGGTGATGATTTATAAAGATTATTGCTAATTAGGTTCACCAACCAAAGTAGTATTATTAAGTTGGAATTGGAAATGACCTGTTGATTTTTGTTATTTGTGAATCAATTACAATATATGGAAGGTGAATTCAACTAGTTGGTTTGTACATCGATCCAATTTTCTTGATATTTTTTTTTGGAATTTATCATCTGCAAATTTTAATTAAAGACTTTAATATAGTTTCAAATTAATTAGATGGGATTACCAGAATTCCAATTTGATTTCATTTTTAACAAATTTTATTTAATTAATTTATTAATTATAATGACAAGTATTAACTTAATATAATGAGATCAAGATAGAGTGAGGAGGCAACTGGCAATGTTGTTATCATAGGAACTGTGTGAAAGTAGAAAGTTAATAGTGTACTTGTAAATTATTGGCATGTGATAAAGTGCTGCCTATTGCCTAAGTGGTAGGTGCATGCATGCTAAATTGCTAACCACCTTAATTAGACATTATTGATAATTGACATATCAAAATTAACAAATTGGATGGTTGGTAATTAATATGACTTTCAAGACCCCAAATTAGTGAAAATTTATAGAATTAAAAAGAAATATCATAAAATGGGAGAGCAAAGACCTCTTGCTTTCCCCGCAGCAACCCACCCATGGCCACTGTTATAGAAACAAACAAATGATATATGTGGCCTTAATCACTAACTAGCATGTTCATGTTCTATTAAACAACTTTTTCTATGATGTTGATTTAATCCATTAACACTAAAGTTGATAATAACTCAATTTGGCCTGCCACCTTTTCATTTTCTTTTGTAAGATATGCTATTTCACTATCTTCATTTGTGTGGTGGCTAATAGCCTATTACAATCTAACTATGAACCATTTACCAAATCTTGCAAATTTATTTGCAATTCACTACTATTGTGATTCATTTGGGTTTTTCTTAGTAAATTGCTACATTTGGATTTAAAGATTTTATTTTAGAGGAAGAAAACTTTCAAGTTTAATCAAATTCATATTGAATCTTTTATGATAATTTCTTTTAGTAATAAAATTATTATTATAATTTTAAGAGAGTAAATGATATTGTTATACGTCAAGTGATGTTATAAAACATTTCATAAAAAAAAAAAAAAAAAAAAAAAAAAAACCTAAATTTTATGGAACCAGAAAAGAAGTTATTTGATTTGGTTAGATATTAAAAAGGTGTGTATAGCATTACTCTATTCCTGGTCAATTATTGGTTTGGGTCACAATTTGGGATGATTTGTGACTTGTGAGCAAATTTTGGGCTTGGGCCTCTTGGCATAGCCCAGAGGCTTGTGGCGATTTTGTCACGTTGGTGCTTCTTTTTCATGTACTTCAGTTCATGAGTTTTTGAATTGTCTATATTAAATATTTTCGACATCAATCTACTTTGAATCATTGAATTGTCGTCACATAATTAGGATTTAATTTATTGCTTAAAGTTTAAAACACAAAAAGAAATGTCACCTTTAATTAAACTCTCACGTTTTTTTTCCCCTTTGATCTAACAAGCAAGTGTTACTATTTCTACAAGAAAATGTTCTATGTATAATTACTTATTATTTCTCTAATTTTTTTTTCTCTATAATTACATGTTAGATATCTACTATTATACTCTTGGTTACGAAGAGTTCAGGAATTGATTGTCAGGTCTTGGGTTCGAGTCCATGATAATGCATTTCTTCTAAAAAAAAATATAAGACTATTACGATGTCATCTTCTAAACCTCTGTTAATAAGTACGACTTAAAACAATGTCGTGCCTATAGAAGACGTGACTGATCTTTGGAAAAAGAAATCACATACATCTCGATGTCTAGTCCCGAAAATAATATATATATATATATATATATATATCCTTCCAATTTCCCAAGAAAAAGATCCTGAACCCAGCGTCCAGACCCAAGCAAGCTACCCAATTAAATGGCTCTTTGGAATTTAGATCAAATAATAGATAATAAACTTACAAATAAGTTAAATTATGAGTTCGAATTCAGGAAGTAGATTTTTTATAAGAACCTAAAATACTCAGAGATTTTACGTATTATACTTAAATATGAATCAAGTGATTTAAGGAAGAGATTTTCAATATTTAAAAAAAAAACATATACATAAACTCTAGTGACCCATAATCCTCTTTATATTTGTGTTTGTTCAATCAAATCAACTACATGATTTCTTTCCCAATTTTTTTCGATTTTTGGCCACGGCACAATCACATGCCCACATCCCACCAAACTCGGTACTCCATAGTCGATACTCGACTATAATAGCCCAAAAAAAAAAAAAAAAAAAAAAAAAACCCACCAAAAGAGGAAAATAAATTAAAAACAAAAAAAGAATTCATTCACCCATTGCCCTGCTGCCCTCATATTCTCATAACACATCAAAGCAACACAATACAAAAACAACAGGTGATCTCCCCCATCTTTAAAGGTAACATACATTACCACTCCAGACCTCTCCAATCTTATTTATTATTATTATTTTATTCTTGGGACATTTTTATTTTTTGGAATATTAGAAATTATTAAAATTTGACTGTCTTAAACTCTTATAAGTTCTTGGGACATATTAACATATATGTCACATTTTTACAGTCAATTTCGTGACCCAACTCCTGCTGCTGCCCTAATACCCATAATTGAATAATACCCTTACTAAATGAAAACCTCTTCTGGATTTTAATCTATGAGGTACATGTTGGATTTTGTTGATCTGGGATTTTGGACCCACCCACCACTTAGGTTTGGGCATGGTTGCACTTCTTTCACATCTCCATGATTGGGATAATACTTCTGTTTATTATGAATCTGTCATGACTTAATCACATCATATCACCACCAATTTATTGTGATATTTTAGGTTTCAATTGAAGCAATTTTGCTTCTGGGTTTTAACTATTAGGAGCTTGCTCTAGTTGATAATTCCAGAAATATTGTCTGTTACTGTTATCTGAGGTTGATAAATTAATTGATATTTACTTCTTATCACACTAACATTGTTTGTTTGTTTGTTTGTTTAAAAGTTCCATTAAGAACCAGTTTGTTATAGAGCTGATTTTGGAATATGTAAGGTGTAATTTGGCTGTTGATTTGATTGTCACATTGATTTACTGTAGGTGCTCACCAGTGTGGGTTTTCCCATTTAAAGCAAATTAAAGCTAAATTGGTTTTTATTTTTTTGTGTTAAATAACTTGAAAATTAGCTTAATGATTTTCTTACATTTTATGATTTTTCTTGTACTATCTTTTATTGAGAGTTTGTACCATGTGTTTTCTTTTTAAGCCATAACTTTCATTTACACTATATCAAATGAAAATGCACATACCCTTTTTCCTATTTTTCAAATACTGATCTTAGTTTTTTACTGCATTTTTACAATTACATTGGGAAAATGAGAAATCAAAAGCTTCAGATGTTTGACAATAATATAGAATATGTTATTATAGTTTTTTATTGGTCGAATTCAGATATATTTGTATATTAAAATGAAAATAATTTCTTGCTTGTGCCTAGATTTGAGAATTTACATATTAAAATATCTTGACCATGAATCATAACAATTTTCTACTATCAGTGAAAAATTGGAGTGATGTTAGGCCCATTGATATTTGTGGAATGTCCTTGAAATAGGAAAAAAGAATATGCGAATTCAGAGTGTCTTCACAACAAAGTAGGCAGAATTTCTTTAGAATTTCATTGGAATAAGAAACATTGCCATTGCTCGTTGCTAGATTTACGAGAAAGACTTGGTAACATAATTAATGTACTATTTGCCATGAATGGAGCGTGCTTTTTCACTTACATGTTTCTTCTGGTAAGAAATACTAAACCAAGAGAACAGAAAAAATGCCGTAGGACGTGTAGCAGAAGTACATTAGTTGCATATGGGAATAAAGTTGTAGTCACATACAAACATCTTTTATTATAATTTTGAAAACAATATGGAATATTGTACTAAAGTACTGATGTACAGATGTACTTGCCTCTAGTCCACTCAAGAACTGAATTCACATAAACTGTGATCCTTCAAAAAGAGAATTTTAAAAAATCTCAGGTGTAGGTGCTTGCATTTCAGAAATATGTTTGGAGGTATCAATAGTTAAGCGACATGATTTACTTTGCTCCCATTGCTTGCTAAGTTAACATTAAACTTATCATTTAATTGGAATGCTAAATTATAACTATTCCTTTGTCTTCTTTTTAGAAATTCTTGTTTTGATGTATTTCCATCTCCTCAGCTCTTCAGCTTATGAATGTTTATTTATTAATTGATTTATTTTTACTATAGTAACCTCAGAAGCGTGCGTAAATTTATTTGATGAAATATTCAGCCTATGAAGGTATTCTTTTTTCGTTTTTGTTTTTCTCCCAAGAAAAAGAAAAAAGAAAGAGAGATTAATCAATTCATCTTCTTTCAGTTCCTCCCTCTTTCCATGTTCTCATTTATCATCTTGGCATTATGTTTGGATGAGTTTTGTCCTTTTGCTTACCACTGCAATAAAAATTCAGGTTTCTATTTGGTTTTTTGGAAGGTTCTCACATACCTTGCTCTATCATTATTGATTTTAAAGTTAAATTACATGCATATGTATTGTTTATAGGAACTAAGCAGATATGTTCTTTAAGTTCTTGAGTAAGGATGGTAATTCAAGCTTGTCCACATGCTTAAACCTGATATATATGTACTTTGAATTCTTGAGGAATGATGAAAATTCTAGCTTATTCACGTGCTTAAACTTGAAATATGTGTGCTTGAGTTGGACTCTGCCTCTTGATTTATTCTTCCTTCCCATTCCTAAATATTTTTGTCACCATAGTTG
Source organism: Zanthoxylum bungeanum (assembly GCA_019454045.1). Lineage (NCBI taxonomy): Eukaryota > Viridiplantae > Streptophyta > Magnoliopsida > Sapindales > Rutaceae > Zanthoxylum > Zanthoxylum bungeanum. The sequence continues at coordinate 14,681 of SKCR01047487.1, forward strand.
ATGAGTTGTGAATTTTGATAACAAAGTCCCAACCACTTTATGTTTCAGGCAGTATTGTTTAAAATTTGTGCGCATGTTTGCTAGTAAGGTCCTCTCTAGGTGGCACCACCTGCTGAGCCATAAGTTGTTGGTTTTATTGGTATTTTATTTTATTTTATTTTGTAAATTTGCAGGAAGAACATCATGCATTTATGATAACACTAGTACAAATGAACACACATGTAAGTAAACTTTACACTGTAACATGTATTCTTTAAGGCTATTTGGGATAAATACTTCTTCAATTCCGTACATTTTATACATTTGACTCATCCAAGGGTATTTGAACAGGGAGTTGAGTTTGCTAATGGTCAAAGATTATGCACACATTATAAAGTTTAGTAAGTTTTAGTGCAAGTTATGGAAGTGCTTCCTCGTTCTGGTGTTCAGCATGTTGGGGAGTTAGATGCTAAACAGAGTTCAGGGACGGATTTTGTTAATAACGGAGAATCTAAACGCATTCAACATGAAAATCAAGTTCAAATGACAAATGGTAACATTGATGACTTGTTGTTTAATGTCGAAGGGCCTGTATCAGAAATACAAATTAAATGTCAAAGAGCGGGGGAAGAATTGCCTATTTCAGAAGAACACCTTGGTGGAGCTTCATATTTTGATTGTCAGGTGTTATCTTGTTGTTCCCATGATTTCGAAGATGATAACTTGAATGCACCGAATGATTGCACAGGACCTTGCCAAGCCTCTGAAAACTCTAATTTACTTGTAGACACTATTGAAAGTGAATTGCCAAGTGACAATAGGGAGGGAGAATCATCTTTTCCGGAGGCCAAGTGGCTAGAAGATGATGAGTCTGTTGCACTGTGGGTCAAGGTAACTGCTAATGTTTACATCCTTTGGTTTTATCAAAATGCTTTTGTTAGTATAATTGTGTTATATGTGTAGATGATGTACTGTTTCTTGTGCATTCTCTAACTCTTCGACCGCATATTTCTCTTGAGGCTTGATTTTGTTCTTTTGATGAGTGATGACCTGTAGCTGATGCTATGTAAATAATGTTTCTATCAAGCTGTTTGTCGTATTATCTGATAAAATTTAGTCTCTCTCATGGCTAATCTCTTATACTCTTTAAAAACTTGAAGTTATGCCAGATTTGTTACCATTTTGGTAGTTTCATTTTTTTTTCCAACTGTAGTGGAGAGGGAAGTGGCAGTCCGGAATCAGATGTGCTAGGGCTGACTGGCCATTACCAACTTTGAGAGCGAAACCAACTCATGAGCGGAAGAAGTATTTTGTCATATTTTTTCCCCACACCAGAAATTACTCTTGGGCAGACATGCTACTTGTCCGACCAATTAATGAGTTTCCTCAGCCTATTGCATATAGGACCCACAAAGTTGGATTGAAAATGGTTAAAGATTTGTCTGTCGCACACCGATATATAATGCAAAAGCTAGCTGTTGGTATGCTGAATATTATTGATCAGTTCCATTCTGAGGTTTGTGATTTGGTTTTTGCATCTATTGTGATTCCTCTCTCTGATATGAACTTTTACCTTTGTTTTTTCTGTTACTTTTCAATCTTCATCATATGTGATTTGTTAAAACTTGTCTAGGCTTTGATAGGGACTGCTCGTAATGTGAATGTTTGGAAGGAATTTGCAATGGAGGCTTCCCGCTGTGTTGGTTATTCTGATCTTGGAAGGATGCTCCTGAAGCTTCAAACTGTAAATCTCTGACCCTTTGAGAGTTGGGGAAATTGGAACAGCATTTTTCTAATGAAAGTTATTATTTTGTTATTATTATTTTTGTCCACTTGAAATTGAAACCTTGACCTCTTACTTCCACTACAAGATACCAACCAACTGGGCTATCATAGGTAGATAGATGGATAGATGTGTGTGTGCATGTGTAAGAGTAAAAATTTGTTGTGAGAAATTATAGAGTATAATGAGTACCAAACTTAAACTCTTCAATATTTTAATGTTTTACTTATGTTTGTTCAGAGAGCACACTTTAAGTGGAGCTTGGTGGTGAAAACTGGTTTGTCCAGAATATCCTTAATCACTTGAGTGTCGTGACTGCCTTCACTATTCCAGTCACAACCATTACCTCACCCTGTCACTTTCATGCTGCCAGACAACCTATAAAACTGCCTCTCCACGTTTGTATTACCATTATTTGTGCCATTGCTAGAATCACATGCTTCATTTTATCACCACTTGCACAAAGTGTCAATAAATTTATCATCAAGTTGTCTCGTATATCTCTGGTGACAAGAACCAGATGCAGTCTTTTAATTCTTGCATGGTCGGGTTGTGTACTTGTTTTGTTTCATATGCTTACTGGGGGCTATATACATAAAATTGAAATTGTTTATGCTCTAGATGATTCATGTGATTTCATTTGTTGAATTTATTTGAGTTGGTTATATTCAACTCTATTTGTAGTTTTGTTTGTTTTTTATTATCCTCAAACCATGAAGTTATAGTTCTTCTGATGCTTTATTCATTCATTTATTTTAAATTTTCTTAACAGAGTTTAATCCTGTTTTATTTCTTTACAGATGATATTGCAGCACTACGTTAATTCTGACTGGCTACAACATTCTTTTCCCTCTTGGGTACAACGATGTCAAAATGCACGTAGTGCTGAATCCATTGAATTGCTGAAAGAGGTACAGGTTACCCTTGACTTACCATTTATTTTATATGTGAATAGATTGTGCTGAGGCAGTAAATTAGATAACCTTCACTATAAGCAACATAATATAGAATGATATTCATCAAAGCATGTACGGACTTTAGTTTCTTAATAGAGTATGTTCTTCAAAGTAATTTTGGCTGGCTAACATTCTTTTCCCTATAAGCAACATAACATAAGTTCAGTTTTTTGATTGTCTGAATTTCCTGCAAGTTGGAGGATGAGCAGATGTAACACTATCAGCTAGTTACTGTGCATATACTATAAACTTTTTTCTTAATTTTTTTGTTTTTGCGTTGTGAGAAAAATGATGCATGTAATATAACAACTTTTCTTGCCACATGTGGCAACTTAATGACACTTACTGTAAGAAATAATTCTCTAATCTTTTGCTTCCGACCAGGAATTGTATGATTCTATACTGTGGAATGAAGTTAACTCTCTCCAGGATGCACCAGTGCAGCCTACACTGGGTTCTGAGTGGAAAACGTGGAAGCATGAAGTTATGAAATGGTTTTCAACATCTCATCCTCTATCCAATGGTGGAGACATGGAACCACGGAGCAGTGATGGTTCCCCGACCACAAATCTTCAAGTGAGCAGGAAAAGGCCCAAACTTGAAGTCCGTCGTGCCGAATCACATTCTTCCCCACTGGAAAACAACGATTCAAATCAACCTTTGGCTCTTGAAATTGATTCTGAATATTTTAATAGTCAAGACACTGGAAATGCTGCTGTGATTGCATCTGAGATTTCTAAAGGGCAAGGTTTTAGGAAGGAAACTGCACAAACAGATACACCTAGTACTGTGGCTGACAGATGGGATGGAATTATAGTTGAAGTGGGAAATTCTGTGCCCATCCAGACCAAAGATGTTGAATTGACTCCTGTGAATGGACAATCTATAGATCTGCTTAACCAAATTAATATGTCTTTAACTCCTCTGAATGAATTGGTCAATAAGAAATCCTTAGAGCTTGGGCATAGGAACCGCCAGTGTACAGCTTTTATTGAATCGAAGGGAAGACAGTGCGTGAGGTGGGCAAATGAAGGCGATGTTTACTGTTGTGTGCATTTAGCCTCTCGTTTTACAGGTGGCACTACAAAAGCAGAAGGTGCACTCTCTGCTGATTCACCAATGTGTGAAGGTACTACAGTTGTTGGTACAAGATGTAAGCATCGGGCTCTATTTGGCTCTTCATTTTGTAAGAAACACAGACCAAAGAATGAAACGAGAAGGGCTCTGAATCCAACTGAGAATACACTGAAGAGAAAGCGTGAGGAGACAATTCCCAGTGCAGAAACCTCATCTTGCAGAGACCTAGTATTGGTGGGAGGAGATACAAGTCCTCTTCAAGTAGATCCGCTCTCAGTCATCGAGAGTGATTCCTTCCTAGTAAGAAACAGCTTATTTAATAAACCCGATAATTCTGATAAAGATTATAGTGCCATAGAAACGCAGCATTGCATAGGGTTGTACTCCCAGAATAGCAGCAATCCATGTAATGAAAATCCAAAGCGGCATTCATTATATTGTGATAAACACCTTCCAAGCTGGCTTAAGCGGGCAAGGAATGGTAAGAGTAGGATAATATCAAAAGAAGTCTTTTTAGAGCTTTTGAAGGATTGCTGCTCGCTTGAGCAAAAATTGCATCTGCATCTAGCGTGTCAGTTATTTTACAAGCTCCTCCAAAGTAATTTATCCCTAAGAAATCCGGTTCCTAAGGAAATTCAACTTCAATGGGCCCTATCTGAAGCTTCAAAAGATGTTGGTATTGGGGAATTCTTAATGAAGGTGGTATGCAGTGAAAAAGAGAGACTCGGTAAAATATGGGGCTTCAGTGCCAATGAAAATGCACTTGTTTCCTCCTCTGTCGTGAAAGAATCAGCTGTATTTCCATTGGCCATTGATGGCCACTGTGAAGATGAAAAGACAAATACGTGCAAAATTTGCTCACAGGTGTTTCTTGATGACCAAGAGCTCAGTACCCATTGGATGGAAAATCATAAGAAGGAAGCACAGTGGCTTTTCAGAGGTTATGCTTGTGCTATTTGCCTGGATTCATTTACTAACAAGAAAGTTTTGGAATCCCATGTGCAGGAAAGACACCATGTCCAATTTGTTGAGCAATGCATGCTACTCCAATGTATTCCTTGCGGTAGCCATTTTGGGAATACTGAAGAGTTATGGCTACATGTGCTATCAATTCATGCCGTCAATTTTAGAATATCAGAAGTTGCGGTACAACATAATCTGTCTGTAGGTGAGGACTCCCCAAAGAAACTTGAGCTGGGAAATTCAGCATCCATTGAAAATCATTCCGAGATTTCAGGTGCTATTCGCAAGTTTATTTGCAGGTTTTGTGGCTTAAAGTTTAATCTGCTACCTGATCTTGGTCGTCACCATCAGGCTGCTCATATGGGGCGTAATTTAGTCAACTCACGTCCCTGCAAGAAGGGGATTCGATTTTATGCTTATAAATTAAAATCTGGGAGACTTAGCCGTCCTAGATTTAAGAAAGGTCTTGGGGCAGTGTCCTATAGGATCAGGAATAGTGGTGCTGCAAATATGAAGAAACGCATCCAGACTTTGAAGTCACTTGCCACGGGGGAAATAATTGAACAGCCTAATGCACCTGAGGCAGTGACTCTTGGCACATTGGTTGAATCCCAATGCTCTAAACTTTCAAGAATATTGTTTCCAGAGATAAGGAAGTCAAAACCTCTGCCCAATAACCTTGATATCTTATCTATGGCTCGCTTAGCTTGCTGCAAGGTGAGCATTAAAACCTCACTAGAGGAGAAGTATGGAGCACTGCCAGAAAACATTTACTTAAAGGCAGCCAGGCTTTGCAGTGAGAATAACATTCAAGTGGAATGGCACCAAGATGGATTTCTATGTCCTAATGGATGTAAGATTTTTAAGGATCCACATTTGCCGCCTCATTTGGAACCTCTTCCCCATGTTTCTTCTATGGGACAACGATCTACAATTTCATCAGCTTATGTGAATGATCAGTGGGAAGTGGATGAGTGTCATTGTATCATTGGTTCACATCATTTAGGGAAAAGGCCCTTGCAAGAGGGCTCTGTCTTGTGTAATGATATAAGCTCTGGATTGGAATCAGTCCCAATAGCTTGTGTGGTGGATAAAGGTCTTTTAGACGCCATTCGCATTGTTACTGATGGTTCAGACAGCCAAAACACCACATTCTCCATGCCTTGGGAGAGCTTTACCTATGTTACAAAGCCGTTACTTGATCAATCCCTTGATCTTGATGCCGAGGTACCTGTTTGTGGGTTATGCATTTTATGTAATATGCAATTTCATTTGGATGTTTTTCTGTCTTTACACAAAATGTAACATTATCACCTGGTGCTTGCACAAATATGCTTTCAGGCACATGCATGCTCTATACATTTATTTTGCCAAATACAAATAAATGAACTATTTTAGACACTCTCTTCTTTCCGCGCTCATTTTTCTACTTCCTACAGAGTTTGCACTTGGGGTGTGCCTGCTCGAATTCAACTTGCTGTCCTGAAACATGTGATCATGTATACCTATTTGACAATGACTACGAAGATGCAAAAGACATTGACGGGAAACCCATACATGGCAGATTCCCATATGATCAGAAAGGAAGGATTATTCTTGAGGTAGTGCATTTTATTTTACTATCATCATTCATCTAATCTATCTTCACTTTAGGTTTGACACTGTCCTTTTTGCCAAGCATATAGGTTTTTCTTTCTTCTTGCAATTTCTATGTGAACCTGTTATAAAATTTAATTTTGCAGCAAAATCAGGCATGCTGTTTTTTTTCTGCCCTTTCTATATCCGGGAGTGCAAACAAGTTTGTATGTATCTATAGGTCCTGTCAAGCAGGAAAAAAGCCTTGACTTAATTTGAGTTTACATGTATTCATCCTATGATTTGGTTGGATATCTTTACTGTCCAAAGCATTTAAGAGAATATTCTTGATGTTAGATAGTTGTTCCACCATGAGCACCAAGTTGTATATCTTGCAAAAAATATAAATAAAAGAATGACCAAGTTATTGACTTTGTTAATCTTTTGTTTTGAGTTGCCTTATGGAGCAATAATTCCATGTGCAAAAGGTGGGAATGTTTGTCCTGGTTGAATATTCTCTCTTTTTTAAGTCAGATCCTTTCCTGTTAATACTGGAACTTAAATACATCTTTTTCAAAATATGCAGGAGGGTTATCTTGTTTACGAATGCAATCACATGTGCAGCTGCAATAGAACCTGTCCAAATAGGGTTTTGCAGAATGGATTACAAGTTAAATTAGAAGTCTTTAAAACTGAGAACAGGGTAATGCTTTCAATTTTCATAATTTTCAAGAGGAATATCTGTGAACTCTTACGCGTGTTAATTTATAGGGTTGGGCAGTTAGGGCAGGTCAAGCAATTCTGCGAGGCACATTTGTATGTGAGTACATTGGAGAGGTTTTAGATGAACTGGAGGCAAATAAGAGGCGCAGCAGGTTATTTTTTTAAACTAGTAAAGTGTCATTTTTACAATATTTTAGTCTTAATACAATATGATAAGTATCAGTATTGGTTGCTCAGGTATGGTAGAGACGGATGCAGTTATATGCTAAACATGGATGCTCATATCAATGATATGGGCAGATTGATTGAAGGGCAGGTCCAGTATGTCGTTGATGCCACTAAGTATGGAAATGTTTCTCGATTCATCAATCATAGGTAAGGGGAAGGCACTGTTTGTGTTTTTCTTTTTCTCTCTCTTTCCTATAATATGCTTTCTTACACCTGCTTGGGCAGTATTGAATCTAACTTAGCTCCAAAACTTGACTGTAAGGATAGTACATATTTTAATTACTATGAAGTTAATAATTTAGAATGATAAGCATATACTTCTTGTCCATTTATTGCGGCAAAGAGAAAATGTAGGTATTAGATTTATGAACCTATCATAGCCATATGGATAACTTCAATAAAATCTAATATGCATTACTCATGCTCATGTTTAGTAATTTTGTTTGCAGCCATAATATATTATTGTTGTAGGTTTATGGAGATTGTTATGTTCTCGAGGAATAACAAATGATTTTAAACAAATTGAGACCTGAGGTTACTTTTTGAAGTTGTCAGCGATTTGTTGACATGTTTGAAATCAACATTCGGTCAAACAATAATCTCAAAGAGGAAGGGGGCCCTCAGCATTAGCACTTTTCTCAAAGTGCTATTCCTTATCCTCAACTGTGAAGAAAGACATGTTATCCTTCGATTCAAGGGAAGATATGAGACTAGAATGAATGAATAATGAAATCTATGTGACTATGCGGTTGGATTAAATCTATGTTGACTTAAATGCTGTTAGTTTCTTTGCTTCTGGGTGGTGCCCTCCTAATTTATTGATTTCTTTTGATAGCTGCTTGCCAAATCTTGTGAATTATCAAGTTCTCGTGGAAAGCATGGATTATAAGCGCGCTCATATTGGTCTCTATGCAAGTCGTGATGTAAGCATTCTCCCTATAGCTTCTATACTATTAATTTGTCAATTACATTGATTTTCTTTTTTTTTTAAAAAAAAAAAAAATAGATTTACCACAATCCACCCCATCCTTTTAATACACAAACACAAATCAAACATGATCCCTTTGGGATTTTGATGTCTAGACCTCTTGCTCAATTGCCAGAGATCTAACCAATTAAGCTATCCCCTTGAAGACAAAGCTCTGTCGTTTAAATTTTTTAGCTTTTGGACTCTGCTGGCATGGGAAATGATGCTAAAGGAGTCCATCTTTTCCTGTTATTGTGACTCTTTAATTGCATTGACCATCAGACTATAAAAAGAATAAAATGGTCTAAAATATTTGTTGTACTAAATACAGTCATTTTATTTTATAAGCAGATAGCTGTGGGCGAAGAACTGACATATAACTATCACTAAGAACTACTGTTTGGAGGACATTCATGCCATTGTGGAGCTTCAAAGTGCAGGGGGGCGCCTTTATTAAATGTTTTAAGTGATACATAGTAGCTCCAGCATGCAGAAGTCTTGCTTTGGACTTTTGCCATAATAGTTGCTTACAATTTCATGAAGGAATATGCAACGTGCGGTTCATATGCTGCACTTGGAGAGAAGAGGATGAAACCGTATTGTTCATTTAGGGATTTGTTTTCTTTCTGTTTTTTAGTGTAGGTACTTGTCTAGAAAAAGCAAAAGGTAAGTCCTTTGATGGCCAATGTATTGAAACTATCATTTAGTGGCTGCATTAGAAGTACATAATATTAGCCACAATTCCTGCATTGATCACAACATAAGAAGATGGAAGGGGAGTCCATAACTGAACTGAAGCCTACCAAATAAGACAAGTTTCTTGTTTGTCTATTTCCCTTTGGATATATGGCAGAAAAGAAGCTGAAATGGGCTTGTGATAAGGAACAAGACAGTGAGGAGTGACTGCATAGGCTAATGGGGTTTGTGTCTTGTCTTGTGTGACAACAAAACGGCAAAATCCAAGAAAACAGTTAGGAGGCTGGTCTGCTGAAGACACTATACAAACAAGGCACATGCCATGCTTCATGTCATGTGAGCCAAAACATTGTAAGCTTTCTGTTGTTGTCACTCATAAGCTTATCATCTATCTCTTTGTTACAAGAACTTTGGCATTTCTATTCAAAACATTGCTGTGTAACAAATGAAAAATTACCAAGGAGCTCATCACTAGGTCAATTAGCTACATGTATATTTTGATGTCATTACGTTATATCTATCAAATTCAGTAAAATATAGGTAGGTATTTCTTTATGATTTATGTCTATATTAACTTAAGTTTTCCATACCTCGCTAGACATATAACAACATTATTTACTCTCATTTTCTCACCGGATATTTACAGATTTACATTGTACATATCTGACCTATTTTAGTCGTGTTTTTCTCATTTCCCCCAATTAATACTACACTTACTTTTTTCCGAATTTCTTCATCTCTAATTCTCTCATATAGTTCATTCACACATTCATTCAAGTATATTCATCTCAGTTACCTTAATTATTTGACATGTTGATACATTAAATATTTTGTTTTATAAAACATTATATGTCTCACGATAATTCTATAAATGTAACTGTAATTTGTTAAACAAAAAATAATAATAATTCTTGAAGATGCTAGTTTCCTCTCATAATGAGGTTAATTTTTTTTGATTAAAAATTTCAATCATTACTCGATAGAATTGCATGGTGGTAAGTTTAATATAGCACATGGAAGAGGCACTTTAATTTTGTTTTCGATTAGAGATAATTAATGGAGTCTTTCAAAAAAAAAACAAGTGATAATTATTAATGCAAATGAATTGGCACATGAGTGGTGATGAAATGGTGGGCCAAAATTCCAGCAAAGCCATGAACTCATCCTTACCCATTGCTTCGTTTTTGGGACCAATTGATGGATGATGATGAAAACGTGTTCTCTTTTTCCAACTTTGAATCATTTCTTGTAACCTCTATTATTGCTCTTTTCTTTTCAGGGCCGAGACCCAAGAGACAGACAATGAAATATGGGGAAGAAAAAAAAGGAACAAGTTAAAAAAGTCAAAAGATTTTCAAAGCAATTCATTCACTCAACAATATTCTCATCATACAATATTATGCATTCATTTGATTAAAACATCCATATTCTATAAAAATAGGTCTTAAATTTGATTTCTTATTGTTATATGAGTGAATAAATAATTCAAGTAATTGTTAGTATTTGAGTCTTGTTCTTATAATATTTGGATGTGAATTTATCAATCTTCGGGCCTTATTCTAATCTCTTATAGGAATTAATCAATTGTGATATGTCAATCGAAAATTATAATCTTTATATAAGCGATAAGAATGTTCAGATTTTCTTTTTATTTATAATAATTTTCTTCTTATTATTATTTATTTTAAAAAAAAAAAAACCACACACACAATATTCTCATCCCTTGAATTGTGTCACTTGAGATGGCAATGTTTTCTCGTCTTTTTATAAAGTAAAATGGGCACTCAACATGAAATCACAAGAGAATAACCTTTTTTTTTTTGTTGGTTGATGAATTTTGGATTATGAAACTTCCTTTTAAAAAAAAAAAATATATTAGTTGGACCGACATTTAAATTTTATTAAGATCTTTTAATTAGATTGACAAATCAAGCGTTGATAGTGATTCGTGAGAGTGAATTGCAATAATTTAGGGTTGTTGGGTGTTAGAATCTCGATGATAGGTTAATGTGGTGGCATATAGAATCGACTATGTTTTGGTTGCATAAAATCTATTCTTAATCTTAATCAGATACTAAAAATCTTGATTTTTCAAATATAATTATTGATTTTAGAACTTATTATAATAATCTATCTATGTATGTTATTATTTTGGGTTATTATCATTTCACTACTTCATTTATTAAGAAATAAAAATATACAAGTATTAAGATGTAATATTTTACTACTACATCTTTACAAAAATTATATTCTACTACTAGTACAGTAGTACCTTATATTTCACTACAAGTAATATCGAGAAATAACATTTTACTATAAGAAATATTGAGGTGTGATATTTTATTACTAGTAATATAATATATATATATATATATATATATATATATATATATATATATATATTTATATTTATTTATAAATATATAGTAATAAAATATTACATCATAATACCTCTTATATCTATTTGTTATTTCCTATTTTATAAAGTAGTGAGATGATAATAACCCTATTATTTTCATAGTTTTTGAGTCACAATTACATTTAATAAAACTAGCATAGGGCTCTCACTTTGTGCGGATTGAGCACATTTTTTACTATAATTTCATATCATAACTAAAATCTTAATATTATTTTATGTATTGATCTTATAAATAATTTGGATCTAGTTGATTTTATAATATAAATGAGACAATTAGTTTATTTACACTTAATATTTATGTCTCATTTGTTTGTCTATCAATTCTCAAACAGTGTTTCTAATTCACTTTAAAGTTTCTCTCTCATCTTACTCTCTCATTTGAAATCATATTCATATTTATATATAATTTTAAAAATAATTAATTTTCTTTTGGATGAATTCCAATGAAACTTAATGTAATTTATTCAATTTAAATTTAAATTTTCTTATTGAACTTGAAATCTTGACTGTCACTGTATAAGAGCTAATAATCAGAGTATGCATCATGAAATACAACAAATAAAAAAATTCATGAAAAAACTTATATAAGTAATTCAAAGTAAAAAAACAAATAATAATATACCTAAAAACTAAAAAATTATCTAGTTTTTGGGGATGACTACTATTTTATGTCTCTTATGTTAATATGAGATTATGTTTTTATATTGTAATAGGTTTTTTTATTTTTATTTTATAAGTTAATAATAAAAAATTGATTGTAGAGATTATGTGTCACAAATGTTTTTTTTTTTTTTTATAGGAGATTGCAATATAAATTTTTTATTGTAATATGTAATAAAACAAATTATAGAGATTATGTATCACATTTTTTTTAATTTGACTTATTTTTATAATTTAATAATAAAAAATTACATTAATATGCTTCTTATTTTAATAGGAGATTATGTTTTTATATTATAATAGGTTTTTTATCTTAATTTTACAATTTAATAATAAAAATTATAGAGATATTAATAAGTTTCATATTTTAATAAGAACTAGGGTTGCCGATGAGTAGGGTCGGGCCGGGCTTTGGCCAAGCACTGATCCTAGTCCATAAATTATATTAAAGCGTAAGGTCTCAAAAGCCATGTTCATTTATAAGAGGGCTGGACCCGACCCTAACCCGCTTGATATGAGGCTGGACTGGGTGCCAAGCCCGACCTTAATTTTATAAAAAATTATTAATTAAATAGTAGTACTTTAAAAAAAAATGATATAATCTCATTATAAAATGATTTTTTCAAAAATTTACATCATGTAAAATACATTATAAGTTCTAAATATAAAAAAAAATTAACAAAGTAACAAGTAATATTAATACAACTTAAACAAGCTTAAAAATAATAATAAACCATAAAACACTAGTACATTAAACAATATTAATAATAATAATTCTAAACTACAAACATATGTATATATATTTTTAAATTATATGTAATAAATAATCGAGCCGAGACTTTTATTTTAAAAGCTCTTATATATATATATATATATATTCCAGTTTTTTCTCTTCTAGAGTTTCTGTAAATGAAATGGACTTATTGACCCTTACTTTCGCTATCAATGTCAATTAACTTGGCTATTATATCGCAGGAAAAAAAACAAGCATTGCTTTGTCCTATTATTTAATATCACATGCTTTGTTAATTTTAAACTTTCAGAGTTTTTATGAGCTTGTGATTACTGATTAATATTTAAAAATAAAAATAAAAATTAAAGCACGTATTGTAGAATCCAACTGTGATAATCATTATTATACAATATTATGGTTATTATTGTCAAAAGTAATTGCCACATTTTGACAATGGTGCAAACCACCAAAATAATTTTAGATGTGTTTATATTTTTGTTGACTTTTGGTTCCTAGAAATTGCTATAAATTGAGAGCCAATTAAGAGCTCAAATCATCCCCAATAAGAAGCTCTAAGTAAGAGAGCTTAGAGTGTAAGCTTCAAGTAAAAGAGCTTAGAGAGTGCAGTTAGTGTGTGAGGTTTTTGTGCAAGTTTTGTAATACTTGTAAATTCTTTTCAAGTAGTAATAGAGAATATTTATTTTTTCTCACAAAATACTTTCCAGTGATCAGAAAATCACAACAAGTGGTATCAGAGTTTTTGTTACACGTTGGGGGTCGAAAAGCCGAAGAACAGAACTCGGTTCAGAAAATTTAGATTTCGGGAAAGTTCTCAAAAATCAGTTTTAGGCATACCATCATCTTGTTCACGTCGAGACGAGCACGATGGTATTTTCTGGCGATCAAATAGAGCTCCAAAGAAGCTACATGCGCCGCACGCACCATCCAAAAAGGTGTCCATCCACTCCCATTCGCAACACGCGCGTCTGAATGTTGAAGATGTTGGGGTTGGTGCTCAGAGCGCCAATTCCCGGTTGTATTTCTGTTAAATACTTCTGTAAAACAATATTATTATGAATAATATATGCAGTTTCTATAATATAATCTATCTTTCTATATGGTAAAGACGTAATGACCCTAGAATGACTAGTCATGATACAGTTGCAAAAGCGTCGCAATGGACATTGAGAAGTATCATGACGTTGTCATTCTCAGACTGTTCCTGGTCAAGGTTTACACTACTTGGTCAGTATAGTAAACCCGTTGAGACCGGTACATATCGTATACTGGAATATATGATTCCAATGGTTTCTCAATGAACCATTAGTCTTGGAGACTAGTATAGACGTGTAGGTGTTTATAGCGGATAAACACTGAACGACTCACCGAAGATTCTTAATGGATGGTACACCAGCGTCAATAAGAATCTTCTTGGGTTGAGTAACACTTGTGATTCTTAGACTTGAGATGTCATTGTGGGCACATGAGATATCTTCTACACTTAGACGGCAGTCACGTCACCGATCTATTTAGATCAGACCTCCGCCTGTTCGTTGGGTGTAGATAGATCCTCATGGTGTCCTATGTGTATCAAGATAGGATCCGTCAGTTCTGTGTATCAGAGCATAGGTAGTCCATATGATTAGCAATCAGATAAAACCATGGGCCCGTGGTAAAGTTTAGAAGCTAGTTCTAAACATTCTTTTGAGATTGCTAATAGAATAGTCGACTGGATAATCCCGATAGAGATTTGACGTTTACATCTATATCTCTGGGATTTATCCGGATACCTGTGACGGAGGAATTATACATTTGCCATGACCTCGACCTGTATGGTTCAGCGAGATTATCCGTGATCGTCATAATCTACGGGTGGATAGATTATGGACACGAAATTAGATTTCGTGACGGATATACCTGAATCTATAGAGTCTCAATAATGAAACATACTCGTAGAGCACTAGAGCAACATTAATAAATAATATTGATTATTTGTAAAGTCGTTTAAAGGTTAAACGCAAGATACGTGCTAAAAGGACTAGATAGTCATTTGCCTAATTATTGTGTATTTACATTTAATACTTGATTAATTTAAATACACATTAATTAATAGTCAAAATGAGTTATTTGACTTATATCCTAAATGAATATATGTTTTTAATATTTAATGTAAATATTATACATATATTTAATATATTTGTATTTGATTAATTAATTAATTATTTAATTGTTAAATGATTAAATTAATTAAAATATAAATATCTTATATTAGGATATTTAAAGTAAATGATGTTAGTTGCTTTTGTTGACTTAAATAATATCTAATAAAGTTGTTTTTAGATATTTAACCAAGTTGACTAAATTTAAGTTAAATGAAATTGAAATTAAAAATTCCATATACTTGTTTGTGAAATTCGGCCAAGACATAATTGGAACAAGTATATATTGTTTTCTTTCTTTTTCATTTGATAACCTAATACACTTTACAAAAGAAAACTCCATTGAAGAAACTAAGGAAAGCTTGAGAAAAGAAAGATAAATCAAAGAAAGCTTGGAATTTTAGTAAGTTTTTCAAACTTGCCATTAGAGAGGAAAATGTTCCTTAGGTTCTAGGCTTCAACATGTGATGTTCTTAGATTATTTCTTTCTTTATTTCTTTGTGTTTTTGTTGATGGAAGTTTGATTGAAGTGTTGAGCATGTATGGTGAAGGAAGGTTGTGACTATTGTAGTTGTAAACTTTCTTTTAAGGTTTTGGAAACCATGTTGCTAATCTAGAGTTGTTGACCCACTCTTAAATGACCTAGATTTGATCTTGAGTTGTTTCATTGTGTTGAGACTTGGATTGGATGGAAGAATGATGATTGAAACAATTGATTTAACTAATTTGGTCTAATTTGTCCAATTTGATGAAATTGAAAAATTAGGGTTCATGACCAATTCCAAATTTGGGGCTTTTCATATATGTTGTGTATTTGGGTGTTTATATGATGCATATAAAGTTTCATGTTGATTAGATTACATTTGGATGTGTTTTGAAGCATGAAATGACCAAATGGACAAAATGCCCACCTTAGGTGACATTCGGCCAAATGAATAGAATTTTGGGATTTTGGTGCTTTTGGTGTTTTGATGTTTTGAACATCATAAGTTCATCTTAGAAATGATTTAGAATCATTCAAAATTGATTAGATCAATTTCGGACTAAAATGGACAAAAATACAAAGTAAGGGTATTTCGGTAAATTCACTTAAATATGATTTATTGAATTTATTTTCATAATTTGATTATTGGAATGTTAAATAAATATGTTTATTTAATTAATCTGAGAAAAATTTTTGAAATCTGAAAATTGGATTTTCACCGCTTCCGCTGCGTTACCGGATTCACCCCCTAAAAACCCCTACAAAATGGTATCAGAGCGAGTCTGATTCTAGGCCACCTAATATGATTAGCCTTCATTGAATCAATGTTTAATCATGTTTTCTTGACTTTATGCATGCTTATTAGGATCTAAATTGGTTAGATTTAGGGTGTATGACACTTAGCGGAAAATCTCTAATTAATAAGGTTTGAATGTAATTATGTATTTGATGCATGTTATATGGTCCGTCTTGTCAATACGGTTTATGAATACTTCTTTGTGACTACATCCGAGACCGTGCCTCTGCTGTGAGGATGTAGCCGATAAAGATTTATTTATACCGGATGTATATCAGATACTAGGTAAATTCAAGTAAAAGCGGAATTCTGAACGTGCCCTAGCTGTCAGGATTACGTAAGTAACTTGAGTTTATCATTGACGAGTTTAACCTTGGTACGTCTCCTTGTGGGCCTGCCTTCGCAGCGACAACGAGAAACGGCCAGGACCGGATACTTAGGAGTCATTAATGAATGATTGAAAAATGAGTTGTCTACCTGATGAATATACGTAGGCGAGACCGTGCCTCTGCTGTGAGCCGAAATATATTCACGGGATCCAATTTTCACTATTAGTATTTAATATAATTATTAAATATTTGTATTCTGTTTTGGGATTACAGTATTGCATGATTTAGTGGGAGTGGCATATTAGATTAAAAATCCATGATCTAGTTTATGCTTTTGATATTATATGAAACTGATTTATTTCTGCTAACCGTTTTTCGTGATCTATATGATAGATTGGCGATGGCGGCACAATCCACAAATCAGTTTGCGCGTATGCTTGATGCGAATAAACTGAAAGGCGCTGAGAACTTTGCAGACTGGGAATTGGATTTGAGGATTGTCCTCGATTCTGAAAAGCTGGGTTATGTTCTTGAGGGTCCATTGCCCCTTGCAGTGGGTGAGGATGCTTCGGAGGAGGAACGCCAAGTTTTTTGAAACTTGGAAGGATGATGATTTAAGGGTTAAATCATACATCCTTAGTTCACTGTCTCCGATACTCAAGCAACAGTACTATGGTATGCTAGATTCCTATAGTATGATGACGCGATTGAGACAATCGTTTGAGAACCAGGAACAAGTGATTGTTCACAAAGTCGCCATGGAACTGTTCCATGCGCGTCTGGATGAGGGGCATAGTGTCAGCCCACATGTTCTTCAGATGATCGATTTGATCGATCAATTGAGGCAACATAATCTCATCTTGAATGACATTCTCGGTAGGAGTGTCATTCTTGGTTCACTACCAGCTTCATTTCGCCAGTTCGTGATGTACTTCAACATGCACGGGACTGTCTGTACCTACCAGGAGCTACATAGGATGTTGCTCACGGCAGAAGAGGACCTTAAGAAGGGAGTACCGACTCGCCCTCCTAGAACTACTTCTCTTTCGGCTTCTTCCCAAGGATGGTCCAAGGGAAAGAACAAGAAAGGCAAGAAGAAGAAGAAGTCTTTTGGTCCTCAACAACAGACGAAGATTGCAAAGCCCAAAAGGGCTTCTGAAGACAAATGCCACCACTGCGGCAAAGTCGGGCACTGGAAAAGGAACTGTCCTGATTACATTGCCCAAGTGAGGAGAGACAGGGCTTCTACATCAGGTACTTTTATTTTTCCAGTTATTGATTTATCTTTGGCTTGTGAAGCCGTTACATCCAGCTGGATTTTAGATTCTGCTTGTCTCATTCACATTTGCAATTCGTTGCAGGTGCTGAAGGAAAGTAGGAAACTGAAGCCTGGAGAGATGCAGTTGCGGTTCGGGAGTGGAGACTCTTTGGATGCAGTTGCAGTGGGAGTATGCGAGATCTCATTGCCGAATGGGACACTTTTGTTATATGACTGTCATTTTGTACCGGGATGTGTCGCTAATATTATATCACTTTTTGTATTGGATACAGAAGGCTTTTGTATTAATATTAAGAATAGTTCTTTGTATTTATATGATAAAAATAATATTCAGATCCTTTGTTGTCCAAACCAGCGTGGTCATTATACATTGAAAACTTCAAAAGATATATTAAATACTGGAGTTAATAAACGTAGTTTACCTGTAATTAATAATACTGAACTTTGGCATATGAGACTTGGTCACATTGGCGTTAAACGCCTTACATAATTGGTTAGGAATGGTTTGATATCAGATCTTACCATTGAATCCTATCCAACTTTTGAATCCTGTATTCAGGGTAAGATGACCAAAGCCCCATTTTCTGGTGTTGGACACCGCGCCACTAACTTACTGGAACTCGTACATTCTGATGTATGTGGTCCACTAAGTCAAACTGCTCACAGTGGTTATTCGTACTTTGTTACCTTTACCGATGATTTATCACGGTACGGTTATCTGTATGTTTGATGCACGAGAGGATTTAAGTCTTTTAAATTAGTAATCTAAATATTCCATAGAGAGCAAACAAAAAAAGTATTTTGTTTGTGGTTTATCTATAGTTGCGGTCTATTCTATACTTGTATGATGACTTTGATTAGGGATCGTTCATGTAGTGACATGAGAATGAAGGCACTTTGTATGATGAGATCATATAGGACTAGACTCAGATAAATATGAATTTCTTTTAATATCCGTTAACCGAAGAAATTCATTTTTATCTACTAGATGGTCATATATGGATTCGATCTTAATCCTGAGTGTACTACGAACTTCTTCATGGTAGGCTATGTCATTTGATTTACTATGGTGAGGTCGGTGTTGCATTCCTGGCCAATAACTACGTATTTTGGGGATATAGTTTGGTGTGTAGCTGGGAACGTTTTACATAGACATGAAATTCACTCATTCTTACGAGAAGCAAAAGAATATCTTTTTTAAGAATATCTTTTTTAAGAATTGATTCAGGACTTGAATAATTTGAGCGCTCAACTTTTATATTACGAATAGAAAGTTTTATATTTATAATTTTTATGAATTAATTGTTCATTATAGAATCAATAGTGCTTAATAGACAAAATATTTAGAGGGGTTTAACGGACTTATGACTCGGCTCTGTTTATGCGATATTCGTGAAGGACTATATCCATATGTAGTGACTATATCGATGAACACTGAAGTTGTTCGACTTATTTTTTCCATCTACAGTAACGAGAGTTCAACTTCGAGTTTTTAGTGGAATAACACAGAGTTAATAATTCGTAATATTTAATGAAATAGTTTAATTAATATTTCGGGATTATTGGAGCTCGGAACCGTAGGTACATTTGGTCCTCGTGCTAGCTCGATTAACTGTAGCAAATCAAATATAATTAGATTGTCTAATAATATGCTCACATTATATTTATATATTATTAATGAGATTAATAATATTTTTGTCACAAATGAAAACTATGTTAATTTAGTTTAACTTATTGTTTCCTAGAATTATTTGATTATGAGCTAATCAAATCATGATTATTAGTTAATCATGTTAGTAATAATTATGAGATAATTACTATAACATAATTGAAGGTAATTAATTCATTATTAAGATAATGATTTTTTATTTACCTTGGGGATAAAGTCATATGGCTTACCATGCTCTCCAACTTATTATGTCTATTACGTGGCATGTATACACCTAATGACTTTGTCATTAGCTAAACAATTTTTATACTTTCGTATGACCTTCACATTAATGTGTTTGCCATTGCAAGAAAGCATTAGATGCTTAATGACAAAGTCTTTGTCTTTAGCTTAATATTTCTCATGCTTTGGTATGTCATTCACATTAATGTGTTTGCCATTGCAAGAAAGCATTATATGCTTAATGACAAAGTTAGTTGGTTTGTGTAAGAGAATATAATCTCTACCATCTCTCCTCACTTTCAAGAGTTACCATTTCTATTCATTCACACAATTGCAAATGAGAGAAAAGAGAGAAAGTTCAAACATTCACAATTGTTATGAGAATGTTTGAAAGAAATTCCAAAAGCCAAACACAATTTGTGACAACTTCTTTCTCTAAAGAGTTTAGAGTTTGATTTTATACTTCTCTAAAAGGTTTAGAGTTGAGTTTTGTGAGTGAATCTCATACTTCAGTTTGTTGGTTTCGAGTCATAGTTTGGAAGATCGGGTGATTGATCCAAGTGTTGGACATCAAAGGAAACTCATCTACATCAAATGAGAAATATCCATTCTTCAAGTGTTGGAGGATTTCAGCTACAACCAAGAGAGAAGGCAAAGAAAATTTTAAAGGTCCATACCGGAGTCGGTGCCCACATTAGCAACTTATGCTGAGTTAGGGAAAGTCGTTTCCTACAATTGGCATCAAGAGCTTAAGGTTGAAAAGTTTTCTTAACCCTTCTTTTTTAAAGTTTTTAGTTTTAATAATTTATATGAGATATAGATTATTAAAATGCATGTTGTGATGAGTAGGCACAATTAGATTCATGAGATGGATGATTTTAATGTCCATGTGATGAATGTTTATTTTGATTCATGTGATGAATGTATTACGATGATCGTTAATTTTTCCGGCTCGTATTTTTAGTATTGGGAATGTAAGACCATAAGTTCATATTCTTTCAAGTGTTGTAAGTTCATTTCCTTTGTAATAAGTCTATTATGTAACCTGATAAGCGGTAAATATATCAATATTTATCGTCCCTTTGACTTAATATTTTGTATAGTTTCTTGAGTTTTGTGAATATTTTGATGTGTTTTGTGGTATTTTGTAGATAAATAAATAACAGGACTTTTTGAAATCAATTCGGGGCCAAAATAGCGAAAAACAGACAAAAAAGGTAAAAATATAAATTTCCTGCTAAAATACGCCGTGCTAAAATGCGTTGTCTGCTAACATGCGCCGGACACGTGTCACAATCAGAGAAGTTTTGCTATCATGCGCCTTTGCTAACATGCGCCTACCACGTGTCAATATCACATCAAATCTGCTAACGTGCGCCGGACACATGTCACCATCACATGCTGCCGACACTCATCATTGAAAACACATCATTACTTGCATCATGTTGACGTCAGTGTCGCAATGCGCACACCCTTACGCGTCGCGACGCCGAGCCAATAATTCTGCCGACAGCCACGTGTCCTCATCTCTGGAAGTCGCGCGCCACGTGGTGCAAATAAACGGCGCGTCACCACGCACAAGGTTGTGCGTGTCGCGACGCGCGAGACCCATGGATGCCTATAAATTTAAGCCGATTTCAGTTGTAATTTCATACTTTCTTCTAAAGAATTCCTTAAGAATACTAAGAAGATTGGATCTTGCTTGTTTATTTACAGCTTTCTGTATTTAATTTAATTTATTTTACGCAATAGTACTTTCTTTTATTTACTTTTAAATCTTTAATTTTTACTGTTCAGCATGAGGAGGTAACTCCCCTCTGCTGGAGTTAAAGGTTAAGCTTTTATTACTAATATTTAGATTAATCTCCCTTAATTATAATATATAAACTATTTAAAACCCGACTTAATGGGTTACCGCCTTTATGGTCGGTTGGACTTAATAAAACTGGTTTTAACCTGACTAAATTGGATACCACATTTATGGTTGGCTGGAATTAATCTTAAATCTGACTTAATCAGGATACCGCCTATATGGTCGGTTGGTAATGTCATGCAAAGTTAATATATTATAATAATGGAGATATCTAAAATAAAAGTAATAAAAGTGGATCCTCTAACCTCATCATTTTCTTTTATTGTATTTTTACCTTTTTAATTTCCAGCACTTACTTTATGTCATTTATTTTATTTAAGCTTTTACTAGCCTTAATTATGTGTCATAACTAAACCCGTTATCTGAGGTTGTGATGAAATCCAATATCACCGGTTTATAATGGGTTATTTTATAGTTTGGGTAATATAAAGGTTTATTTATTAAGTCTTAAGCTTAATGCTTCTTGTTAACTGGCCATTAATAAGATTGATGTGGTAAACTTAAAATAAACTTGACAAAGAAATTTTAGGTTTCAGCCTTAGACTTAATAGCCCACGATCTTCCTTGAGGATAGATAACCATTAATAGATTTCCTTACAGGATAGACATATACCTGTCGGGTGGGGGTAGCCACAGTTGGAACTTAATTTTAATGAATTCAGGTAACTTGGTTTACATAGACATATAATTAATTTGGGTTACACTGGGTATTCGCATCTGACCATCGACAAAGGCTTTTGCATAATTTCGTGTTCCAGGTTAGTAAACCAATGAATTACACAAATATGAGATAATCACTTTATCTTTAAAAGATATTGGAAGGATTCACAACCCTGGATAGTTTAATAATATTGATTTTACCTTTAATTCACGTTCACGCTATTTTATTTACTTGTTTTAGTTTAAAGTCACCATTCAATCAAACAACCAATCTATTAGATACTCGTAAACATTTGGCTTCATAAATTAATAGCTTAGGTATTAAGTCCTCGTGGGATCGATACATTTTATACTACTTGAACGATACGTGCGCTTGCGTTATACATGTGTGATTACGCCGGTCATAACCCTATTTGTAACTTGATAGAGCTGATGCCGCGAAGGACTTATGATGAAGAAATTCCGTGAAGAACTCAACAACACACCATGGAACAAGATTTGAAGTCCATAGGATTCCTTGGATTTATTGTACTAATTAGATTAGTATAGAAAATAAGAGCTCGGTCAACGCAATTTGTTATGTGTATGTTTTTGCAATTTCCAGCCCTGGAAACTGGGTTGCGTCACGACGCGCACCTTTGTGCGTCACGACGTGGAATATTTCGAGCCACTGGATGGCTACTGGAATGAGTTGCGTCGTGACATGTAGCTGTCTGCGTCGCGACGTATAGTTGTCTACGTCGCGACGCGCGACAAACCTGAAGTAATTTCAGCTACTGGAATTGTGGGTGTCGTGACGCCCACTAGTGGGAGTCGCGACGCCCATGTCTGGGAAATATGTATGTTTTAAAATATTTATTAACATGTCATATAGTCTAGGGTGCCTACTCTTGCATTTTTCTATGCCATAACATGTAGACATGCATGATATTCTAGTCATAAAATATGATTTTATGTAATTTAATAGTTAAATAAGAATATAAGATGTATGTAAACGGATTAATAAGATTAATTGATTTAAAGGTTTAAAAATTACGAATTCAAGTTTAAATACAAATGGACCTTATGAGTACATTATTTTCCTTAGTATATCGGATGAAAAACCGGACGTAAATTCCATAGCCGATTCCGAATGGACGGTAATATGGTCTGCACTCGGGATACAATACCACGTATTTTTGGAATAAATAATGTGCTTTTATCAATTAAATAGTTTAATGATATTTAGTCCATTCGTTGAATTTTAAATTTTAAAACCTATTAGTGAACTAATAATTTAATAGTTGAATTATTAGATCACTAAAACAACTTGATTAAATTAGTTTAATTAAGTTAATTGGCTAGTAGAGACTAATAAAAATTAGTAAATAAAATTTTAAAAGTTAAAATTGGTTAGATCACTAATAATCCACTAGTATTAATAAAGATATATTTTTAGCCGAGCATAATCTTACTACATTATAAACTAGTGAGATAGAAACCTTAAACTTTAAAACAATGGGTGGGAGAGGGGTATACCATAATATATCTCGCGATCTCAATTGTTATCCAGAAACGTGAGATTCAAAAGGTGCCTCGAGACGGCTTTGCTCTCGTCCCCTACCGATGGTGTCCATTTTTGGGTCAATATCAGGTTTGGATTCTGATAGGATAGAGACTCTAGATGTATTTGGTGATTTGACCTACCCTACGGTGATACTTCACTAGTTAAGTCCAAGGGTTCCAAAATAATGGGTCACACTCACAAATGAATGATTAAGTTGTTAATCAAAGTTTCCTTGATCAAAATGATGGTAGTTGATTGATATAGGAATAAGAGTTATTTCAGATATAATAATTAATTGAGAATATCTCAATCTATCATGCGAATACTTGACCTACCCTACGGCGGCACTTATTTGTGGGATGATAGATAACTGTGGCATAGTAATTCTTTTAGGTTTCTAATTCATTATACATTGATCATGCATCATGTTTAATTTTATGCCTAAATATTTGACAATTTTAATATGCGACGTATGAATGTTGAATGCGCGTTTATTATTTTTCAGCCATGGCATCTGCAATTATCTCAATTCTCAAACTACAAGAAAAATTAACATGGGAAAATTATGTTAAATGGAAAAGTGACATGAATGCTATTTTGGTTTGCAAAGACCTTAAATTTGTCCTAATGGAGGAAGGTCCTCCTAAGCCAGCACCTAATGCAGACAGAGCTGCACGTAATGCCTATAATAACTTGATTAAGGCCGATGAGAAAGCCCATAGCTATTTGATAGCATCCATGTCTGAGGTTCTGCTGCATAACATCAGCCTATGGCGACAACATAATTGATTATGCAGTCTTTACAGAACATGTTTGGGCAGCCTTCAGAGCAGACACAACATGAGGCCATTGCCTCTATATTGACCGCTAGGATGAATGAAGGTACATCAGTCTGTGACCATGTGTTAAGGATGATGTCTCATCTAAATATGGCTGAAACCTATGGTGCATGTATGAATGTGCAAAACCAGGTGACAATGATCATAAAAACACTTCTGAAGAATTTCCTGCAGTTTAAAAGCAACTGTTCTATGAACAAGTTGCCTTTTAGTTTGACTGAACTGCTAGATGAGCTCATCAATCATGAGTCCATGATGATGGGTCCTCATAGGTCCAATGTTGAGGCAAATGTTACAGAATCTTCTAAATCTGCAAAGAAAAAGAAGAAAGGCAATTGGAAGGCAAAGGCAAAGTCAACGAAGTAGAAAAACAACAAAGGCTCTAAAGGTGCCAATGCCAAAGGAAAATATTTTCATTGTTAACAACAAGGGCATTGGAAAAGGAATTGTCCAAAATACCTAGTTGAGCTTAAGGAGAAAAAGAATGCATGTAAATATGATTTACTTGTTATTGAGTCTCTTTTGGTGGAGGATGATAAATTCATATGGATTGTTGATTCTGGTGCCGCTAACTATATTTGTTATTCTTTGCAGATACTTGATTCATGGAAGGACCTTGCAGAATGTAGCTTTACCATGAGAGTTGGGACAAGTGATGTTGTTTCAGCTAGAGCAGTAGGAGTTTCCAAATTAAACTTTAATAATAATTATTTATATTTGAATAATGTGCTTATATTCCTGGTTTTTGTAGGAATTTGATTTCTATAACAAAACTCATGGAACATGGTTTTTCTGTTTCTTTTAATAATAAATCGATTATTATTAGTAGAAATGGATTAAAAATATGCACATGAAACTCTGAGAGTAATCTATATGTATTAAGGCCGTTAATACATGAATCACTGTTTAATACTGAAATGTTTAAGATTGAAAAATCTAAAACAAAACGGAAAAAGATTTATCATGATGACACATATCTATGGCACCTTAGACTTGGTCATATTAGCATTAACCGGATAGATAAAATAATTAAGAACGAAGATTTAAATCAGTTAAAACTTGGTACTTTACCTGTCTACGAATCCTGTTTAGAAGACAAAATGACTAAGAGACCTTTTACCTTCAGGTAATACATTCGGACGTTTGTGGACCGATGAATGTAAAAGCCCGAGGTGGTTATGAATACTTCTTCACTTTCATTGACGATTATTCAAGATATGAGTATGTTTACCTAATGCAGCACAAGTCAGATACATTTGAAAAGTTCAAAGAGTATCGTGCTGAGGTTGAAAACCAATTAGGTAAAAGCATCAAAATTCTACGATCAGATCGTGGAGGTGAATACCTTGATAGAGACTTCGATGAATTCTTAGTTGAGCATGGAATTGTTTCACAGCACTTGGAACACCACAAAAAAAATGGTGTTGCAGGAAGGATAAATCAGACCCTACTAGACATGATAAGATCAATGTTTAGTTATAGCACTCTACCTAGTTCATTCTGGGGGTATGCATTGGAAACAAAAATATATATCCTGAATGTAGTTCCTTCTAAGCCTGTTCCTAAGACTCCCTTTTAGTTTTGGAATGGTCGTAAAGCTAGTTTACGACATTTCCGCATATGAGGGTGTCCAGCACATGTGCTAAAGAACAAGACTACTAAGTCGGAACTACGTTCACATGTGTGACTATTTGTAGGCTATCCTAAGGAAACTAGGGGTGGATTCTTTTATAGTCCAGAAGATAATAAAATATTTGTGTCGACAAATGCTATATTTCTTGAGGAGGGTTTTATGACAGAGTTCAAACCTCGAAGTAAAATGTTACTTGATGGTACGACCAGTACACCATTGTCAAGTGTTGATAAAGACATAACACCTTCGACATTTGAGAGTCAGATGTAAGTTTATCAAGATACCATGCCACATAGACGTAGTGGGAGGGTTTTAAGACAACCTGAACGCTATCTAGGAAATGGCGAGGTGTAAGTTGTTGCATCTTGTGATGATATAGATGATCCATTGACCTATCGTAGTGCAATGGAAGACACTGATAAAGAGGAATGGCTCAAAGCCATGAACCTCGAGATGAAGTCTATGTACTCTAACTCAGTCTGGGAACTTGTAAACCAACCTGATGGAGTAAACCCATAGATTGCAAATGGATTTACAAGAGAAAAAAAGGAATACATTGGAAAGTACAGACTTTCAAGGCTAGGCTAGTGGCAAAGGGTTATACCCAAAAATAGGGAGTTGACTATGAAGAGACTTTCTCGCTAGTAGCCATGCTTAAATCCATCAGGATTCTTCTTTTCATTGCCGCATATTATGACTATGATTTTTGGCAAATGGACGTCAAGACTGCATTCTTGAATGACAATCTTGATGAGAGTATCTATATGGTACAACCAGAGGGGTTCATAACCCAAGGTCAAGAGCAAAAAGTTTGCAAGTTGCAAAGGTCCATTTATGAGCTCAAGCAAACATATAGATCTTGGAACATAAGGTTTGATACTAGATCATGTCTTATAACTTTGCGCAGAACATCGATGAGCCTTGTGTCTACAAGCGTATCATTGATGGTAAGGTGGTTTTCCTTGTGTTATACGTCGATGATATTTTACTCATTGGGAATGATGTAAAGATATTATCAGACGTGAAAATCTGGCTAGCTAACCAATTCTAAATGAAAGATTTGGGAGAGGCAAGTTATGTACTTGGGATTCAGATTATTTGAGATTGCAAGAAACGACTGTTAGTAATGTCTCAAGCATCTTATATCGACAAAATTCATGTGCGATTCGGTATGCAGAATTCCAAGAAAGGTAATTTACCTTTCAGGCATGAAATTTATTTTTCTAAGGAACAATCTTCTAAGACACCTCAAGCAGTTACGGAAATGAGACATATTCTATATGCTTCAGCAGTTGGAAGTCTTATGTATGTTGTGTTTTGCACAAGACCGGACATATGTTTTGCAGTGGGAGTAGTCAGTAAGTTTCAATCTAACTCACG
>SKCR01047488.1:0-41002 GCA_019454045.1 Zanthoxylum bungeanum
AATACCTAATGGAGTTTTCTTAATGCTAATCAAAAATCTCGAGACATGAACTAATTCACGTCAATTCTTACCGCACAAGAAACTATCTAGATAATTATATCCTAAAACAGATATCTATTTAGATTATCTATTGTGACTTAGCAACTAAGTCACTAACCATATTGATTTTCAAGAAAATCGGAACAACAGTTCCCGATGATTTTTACTAATCTAAAAATATCCAAGTCTACTAACATTTTAGAACCTATTCTAGAAAATCGCAACCATAAGTGAAGTCAGAAAACATATTCAAATAATATGCATGTAGTGGATTAGAAGTTTAATTATACTAACAATATAGAATAAGGAAAACACACAAGCGGCAATTTCCATAATATTACACACTGCTTTAGTTATGGATTTTTACCCCAGCAGTGTTTCCTACTACTTTACGTAATACCTTAATCCCCAACTGAAAACGAGAATTCAATAATTAAATCGAATTCTATAGTGAGAAGTGGACCCCGTGAATATATTTCGACTCACAGAACCTACGTATATTCATTAGGTAGACAACTCATTGTCAATCACACTCACTATGACTCCTAATTTTAGTCCTGACCGTTTCTCGTTATGACAACTTTGGCACGTTCACAAGGAGGCGTATCAAGGCTTCACTTGCCAATGAAAAACTAAAGCTACCGATGTAGTCATGACAGCTTTGGCACGTTCAGGATTTCCACATTCACTTGAATTTGTCTAGTATCAAATATACATCTGGCATCGATAAAATTCTATCAACTACATCATCACTGCTTTGGCACGATCTCAGATGCAGCCATAGAAAGATACCCATAAACCATATTGATAAGACGGACCAAGAAACATGCATCTAATACATGTCACTCCACTATATTATTTAAGTGGGGATATTCCTCAAGAAAGCATTGCTCCACATCAATAATGTAATGGATGAAGGATCAGATCTGCTATGATACCATTTTTGTTGGTGTTTTTGGCGCGGGCGCAGCGGAAGCTCGCAGTTCGGGCGAAATCGTAACTTTAAAACTTTTAAATTTACCGAATAAATTATTCAATATCTAATATGAATAATTCATTCATATTTCACCTAAACATATTTATTCGACATCAAATAATGACATAAATAAGTTAGAAACACTACGAAACCTTTACGAAAATGTATTTCCGTAAAAAAGCATAAAACGCGTTTTTGTCCGAACCGACCAACCAACACACATGGGGACTGCCCAGGTCAGCTTCAATAGTGCTTGGGCAGTTCATGGGCTGCCCCAACAGTGACAAATTCAATGTTTAGACAACAGACACCCGGTAAGCCCAAAACTCACCCCGGTAACGCTGTTTTTCACCATTTTCGCATATTTCAATTCTGAAACAATTTCCGGCAATTGTTCCAACACCCAAAACACATCCAATACATTTAAAAAACTTACTTTTCATCACCAAAATCAAAGAAATTCCAGATCTGATTCGGTAACAAAAAATATCATTTTTCATGCTTTAAATCCAATTTTTTTCAACATTAATCATATTAATAGTTATACCAACTAAAGTCATCACAAATAAAGAACTCAAGAACAATTCTAGAAGTCACAAGAGAGGTCATAAGACTCTAGAATGGCAACAAGTCATCAAATGATGAAATTGAACTAATATTACACTAATATTATTCAATCAAACTTCACACATGCATCTAGCCTCTAAATCCATCCTCCAAATCAAAAAGCCCCAAAATTTAAGAAAGAAAGTAATCCCTAGAACAATTATAGATACTCAAAAAGAAGAAACAAAATTTCTAAGCTTAAGAATAATAAAGATTACCTCAAAATCTTCAAAATCTTCAAATTTCCTTAAGTTTTCTTATTGATTATTCATTTTTTCTCAAGCTTTTCTCAAAAATAATTTTGGAAGCACTCTAAAAATGGTGGAAACTTGGCCAAGACAAGCTTAATGAAAGAGAAAATAATATTTCCCTTTAAATATGCACATGACCGAAATTTATGGGTGAGGGGCATTTTTGTCATTTGGAAAAAAAAAATCTAATATGCTTTTAAGTTGTCAAATTCAATTTGATAACTTCAAACTTAAATGAATATGCCACTTGTTACCAATAATAAATAAACATATTACATAAAAAAATTATGTAATATTGATATTATTTAATTATTTAAATATTTAACATTTAAATATCTCAATAATTAATTAATACAATTATTAATATATATGTATTTTTTTTTACACTAAATAAAAAAATACAGATACTAGTGACCAAGTTGCCGTGTGCCTGGCAATCGTGACAATGCTTCATCAGCTTTGCGCAGTCGGCTTCTATGGTCGACCAGTAAAATCCATGTCACACTATCTTGCGAGACAAATCAAATACATTCATGTGCGGTGCACATACTCCAGCGTGCACCTCTTCCATCACCTTCTGAGCCTTTTCTTTTCTTAAACCTTTTCAGCCTATTGTGGCCTCACTCTTCGGAGCTTCTGTTTTACCGGTCTCAAGTTCGGATAAGTTGGTATCATGTGATGGGCAATACCCATGTCCACTCCTAGCATGTCTTCATATCGCCAGTCGAATACCTTTGCATATTTTATTAATATTCTCTCTAATTCTTTCCGCTCATGTCATGCATGTTATGATGCGGACTAACAGGAAAAGACTCGAACAAGTAAGCAAAATCATTGTCTTTATTATTAATAAATGTAGGATTACAATCAAATAAGTCAGGAAAATAATCAACTTTGTCAATTGCAGCCTTTTATTCTTCCGTCTTCTTGCTTTCTTCGAGCGTCTGATTCTCCAACTGCAGTAGTTCTTCTTCCCATTTATCTTCCTCTTTTGCAACTTCCTCTGTCTGTGGTTCTTTGCCCATCACATCTTTGTAGATCTCGAATCCTGTTACTATGATTCCATTGACTTCTACGAGTTAAGGCTCTCTTTGAAATCCTGTGGCTATCACAGAGCATTCCATCAGCTTCATCCATTTTTTTCTTCGTTTTCGGCTCATTCCCATCAGATTCATACCCCAATCCTCTCTTATTGGTCCGCCCATTGAAATCTGGCAGTGCTCTTGTTCCCTGGCCTTTAGAATTGAAACTTGTGCCCGGATCATATTTCATTTTTTCCATGATTCTAGCCACTTTAGGGTCCACCCATTCTTTGAAGTTTGCCGCCACTTGGAACCTTGTGAAAGGCCGCACGTCTAAAGTAGCCATAGTATTGTCTACTTCAGCCCTGATGGTGATGACTTCCTCTCCATGTGGGAACTTAATAACCTGGTGCAAAATGGATGGCACGCCCCAAAGTCTATGAAACCATGCCCTCCCCAATAACAGAGCAAATGTAGCTGGGATATCGAGCAATGTGAATTCCACATAGTCTTATATCGGGCCCACTTTGACTATTGTGATGAAATATCTTCGACTCCCCGTTTGCTATCGTCATATGCTTTGATAGTCATGCTGGATGGGCTTAAATCTGTTTTCCGCATAACCAACCTTGACAAAATCTTCAAAAAGCACACATTGATAGATGAGCCATCATCCACCATCACACAAGATGTCTTCTTACCTCTTACTTCCGCTTTTATGAATAGCGGCTTGTTGTAATTCCTCCCCTCCATTGGGAGCTATTCTTCAAAGAATTTTTTCATTTGCCAACCCTCTTTCTGTACCAACCCTACGAACATTGTCGGGTTTGCATCTTCATGTACCATTGTCTTGCTTAGAGCTTCTACCATGGCACGCCTGTGCTCTCGAGAGGCACATAATAACTCCCATATGTTCACCAATGCCCGCGTATTCTTCAATTGACGCAACACAATATCCCCCTCGATCTTATCCGTATTCTCCATAACCTCTCGGCCTTCCGTTAGCACTTCTTTGCATTTCTCTGTTGCATCACTATAAAAATGTCTACTACGAGTCATCACATTTACCTCCTCTTTGTCACTGCTCGAGAAGTTTTCCCAGAAGTCTCTCTCTTGTTATCTTTCATCTTCACTACTGATGTCCCATATCCCCATACAAGAAGCTTGGTTGTTGAGAGTTTGGAGGACAAAGCTTTCGAGCAGGCCAGAGTTGATCATGTAGGTGGGTGGTGGAACAGAGTGGTAGTTGGGTAGAAGGTTTTTGTGTGTATTGGGTTGTTCTTTTTTCAGGTTGGGTATTTTATGGGTGTCACTGAGGTCTTGTATCTCATGCCTGAGGTGGGTACAATTGTCAGTTTCGTGGCTTTTTTCCTAATTGTAGTGACAATATAGGTTTAGGTCGAAGTGGTGTGGCACAGGGTTTGGAAGTGGTCTAGGTTCTAAGGGTTTTATGAGTCCTTGCCTCTTAAGCTTTTCAAACACCTTTGACAAAGGTCTACCAAAATTGGAGAATCGCTTGTTTCTGATGGCGGCGACTTCAGTAGGAGCGAGCTTGGTCCCTGAAGACCCCCTAATGGTCTTTCTATTCTGGCCATAAAATTTTCTGTTTTCGGCTTCTTCTTCCTCAATATCCATGACAATTTCTCTTAACTGTCGAAAGTCGCTACTCATGGAGGTTATCCTTCTAAGCTTGTTATAAATGAAGGGCTTGGTGTCCTTAATGATCATCTTAATCTGGTCCTTCTCCGAATGCCGTGTCTGCATCTTCAAAAGCTGGCTTTTCCAGCAATCCACATAATCTTTGAAGGTCTCTTCTGGCTTCTGTTTGGTGTTTTCTAGCTCACGGTGCGACAAGTCTATCTCCATGTCAGTGACATATTGGTTTAGAAAGGCCTCGGTTAATGCCCTCCAGTCATCCCTTACCTTTTCTCTAGGCCATGATACCATACTACGGGCGCCCCTTCCAGTGACATCCCGAACATCTTCTGCACCTAACGCTTCGACAAACCCACTGAACTCATCATTAAAATGTATTTTCGGAGATGGACCCTAGGATCTCCGTTTCCGCTAAACTTGGCCATGTCAGGAATATTAAACTGGGGAGGCAGCTGTTCTTCGAAAGTCATCGCATCATAGTCAAATAGATATTCATGCTTTCCCTTCATCTTGCGGGTATCTGACTTTACTTATTCTCTGAGTTTTTAAAAATTTTCCTGAGGCTCGGCTATCCTTCCCGCAGCATACTCAGCCATGTCATCATCAAAAACAAGGATTTCTTTGCTCACCATATTCGGGGGCTCCTTACGCCATCCATCCTCGTTGTTTTCTGTTCTCACTGTGCGGGTTACTATTAAATTGGCCACAGCATTTGTCAAAGCTTGTAGTTGCTTGGTAATTTTGGTGATGTTGGTCTCCAATTGATCCATGCGGGAACCTTCACTGTTTGACGCACTCATGCTTGCTAACCTCTTTTTGACAAGTCTTCATTCTTCTCTAACCCAACGGATATCTTTGATGGCTTTTAAGACAAATGGGTCAACATGATGCGTGAATGCATGTGATGCATGAGATGCATGTGGTTATCAAAACAACATATACCATTCCGACCTTATTCCTCCCACACTCGTGGTAAGTCCATTTCTGCCCTAGGTATGGCTAATTTTATGCACCAATGTCGGGTACATAAAATCATTCTCTCCTATGTTGTAGGGGTGAACCTTGGCTACCTCAGTCCATTTTCATCAGTAAAAGACAAAGACCGCCCATTTACAATATTGACTAAGCCTATTATGGGATCGTGCCATTGTCTAGAAATGATGAATTGGGCCCTCGGTAATAACAGTTGTGGCGGAGATGGACTTGGATATATCTAAATGTATACAAATATGCCATAACAAGGCGTACCCTTCCTGGATGAAAGCCAGTGCGGATATCAGACTCATGCATCTAGCATATTCGGATCATGTTTGGACTTTCTAAGCCCATCAATGTTTTCATACAAGTTGGCACGTTATCATTTTAAAGCGTTCAATCAGATTATCACGAGGTGTAAACTTGTCCCAGTTGAAAAGGAGGCCCAACATGTTTACACTTTTGCGATAAGGTGGCTAAATAACTTCAAATGATAGGTAGCCCAAACACAATGTGGTCCATCATCATTTTGAAAACTCTTGGCCCAATCATCATAAGATACAAACTCATCCTAGTTTTAGTGGCCTAACAAGTTCGTATCATATGAAGAGAGGCCCAAATGGGTCCAAACACAAGCATGAGGGTAGCTTCTATAGGACACATAACTATGGTTCGTATGTGGGCTTACAAGGGTATGTATAAGGCTCTCATCGGTGAAGGGTTGAACACAACTAGGTCTCCCCACTCAAGGGTTCGAGCGACCAAGTGAGCACGCCTTTTTTATACCTTAGGTACGTGCCAACGAGTGATGGTTATCATCACATAACGAATCGCTGCCTTGAGTGAAAGTGACTTCACGATACATGACGCCATCGGGGGTAAGAAGGGTATGCAAAATATATGAGACTTGGTTAACTAAAACCAAAGACACGGACACTATGAGGTATTGTTTCGGGGCCTATTCTCTATCCCCAGTGGAGTCGCCATCTGTAGGAGCGAAGTCGGGTTTACCGCTATGCCTATGATGCTCGGTGACCACGACACTGTTGGGCTCACAGCCCGTAGAGAGTACGGATTAGCCCGTAAGAGACTAAACAAGAGAATAAAGGAGTCACCACCCAGTGTGAACTAGGAAAGAATTAAAGCCGCACTCACCCCTTGCAAGGGAAGACCTCAAACTGTTGGGTTCGGAATGGTCTCTTACTTATGCTAGTATAATGGACGGGTTCACACAATGGTATAACCAAGTCTTAATGTAATTCATGCATAAAAGCAAATAACAATGTAATAACATACCCGATCAAAATAATATTCACAATAACGTAGTTCCAAAAGCATATTAAATTAAGAAATACGATGTGTGATAATGGAAATTATAATAAACAATCAAAAGCAGGAAAGGCGTCAATAAATAAATAGCAAAAAAAAAGGGGGTTAATCACGCATATATGAGTATTTCCCGAGTGGTATGTAGAGTTGTATCCCAAGTACAGACCACACTATCATCCATTCGGATTCGGCTACGAAATTTACGTCTGGGTTTCCATTCGATATACCGCAAGGGATAATAACATGCATAATCATCAATGCAATGTAAACGGACATAAAAATAGACATGAAAACATATAACGATGCATATAAGTATAATAATCAACATTAACAAAAAATAAACAAAATAAAGGCGGAATGATAAAACAACAATAAAAGTGAATAAATAGATTAAGAAAGATAAATAAATAAATTACAAAGAAAGTAAAAGAAGTGACCAGAAATTTGGCCGTCTTTGATATAATGTTGGAGTTTCTACGGCCCCAATGATCGATTATAAAGCATAAAACATGTGCGAATACATCGAGGGAGTTGCGGAATACTCACATCGATCGGTTGAGCGACGCGCGAGGCAACAAAAATTGATTTCTGCTCACTGGACTGCTCACGGCAGTGGCTGTTTTTGGCCTCCATGGATTCGGCTTTGGGTGAGCTCCATCAAGCTCCAAGCTTCGTCAAACGATTCCAAGCTCATGGGTGGACTTCCCTATCACCTTCGCATGTCTCTCGGAGTGCTAACTCTCTTGATTTTTGCCACAAAAATCAAACACTTTGCTTCACTATCTCCTTCTTGGCTCTCGGCAGTTCACTGCCAAAACAGAAGAAAGATGGCCTTATGGGCGTGAGAGAGAGATGAAGAATTGAGAGAGAGAAGAGTTATTTGTGTATTAGGTTATTGTCTAAAAAATTGGTAATTGATTTTTATCAAAATCATATACACTTTTTGCTTTCAAAAGTCAAACTAATGAAATCCAACAACCTTGAGTGTTCCACACTCATACACCAACCAAACAACTCAATCAATCACATCAATCAATCAAGTGTCACATCACTCAAAGTGACATATGATTTGACGCTTGATGCGACTAATGATTTGACGCTTGATTTGACTTGCGTGCCGCACTCGAATTCGAAATGCGAATGCGCTCGCAAACAATCCTTGGCTTGGGTTCGCTAATTCCAAATTAATGAATTTTCCATTGCGACGTAATTAAATCTAATTTAATTAATAATCATGCCTAGCATAATTACTATTCACGTCGCTAACGAATTAATTCTAAATTAACTCGTTCGCCCGAATTAAAATCTAATTTTAATTCCGCGTCGAAATCCAATTAAGTTTAATATATCGAATATATTAATTTTATCGATTAATTCCAAATTAATCTTTTTCTCTCTTTAATTGATATTTTATCCCAGATAAAATATCTCCGCAATTAATCCCAGATTAATTTTCTCTCTCATCTAATTAATCCCAGATTAATAAAAGTGCGAGTCATACGTCATCGGTGAATCTTTGGGAAGCGACCCATGAGATCCCCGGATATTGGCAGTAAATTCGGTCGTCGGACTATCCGAACACGTAAGTACCTAGTACTACGTTTATACCGATTTACAAGACAAGGTTGGCTTCTAGCAAAGCGTCATGCCAACCCAATTTTCCAGAAATATCCTTACAGGAATAAGGATCTATATCTGGTGTAGTATACGTGGTATTGCATATTTCGATCCAGTATCAAATGATCACATGCAAGGCATGAGGCTGGTACAGTGTCTGCCCCGTACGAAGCATATATCGGATTACGAGCAACTAGTCTCTTTATTATCGGATAATCATGACCAAGTCATATTATCCCGACGGTTGCAACCTTTTTAGAGAACCAATTCTGTATCCCTACGCGATCATTATCTCCATATGTCTGGAGTGACACTTCCGTCTTGACATCACACCCAACACACTACGATTCTCAATATACAGAGAAGAGGCCTACACAGAAACCGGTTAAAGCCCTGGACGACCACAACAAAAGTATATTGATTGTCGCAAGTATTAGCGGTGCAAGTCTCAGGTTAAGACCAAATACACCTACCCTGATTTCGGACTTTCATAGACACATAGTCATACTACCAATGGAATTCCGAGGGGGTCTATCCAGAGCGAAGATGTTTCCCGTACCATCGGTAAAACACAACCTCCTATTACTCTTGTATGAGTATCCTATACCCAAATATATGAGAACTATGCCGTTTGTGCCCTCACAACACGCACAAGTGTAATACTAGTCTTTTACGCATTTATCGATGTTCGATCTCGATAATATTCTGACTAGGGATATTTAATGATTTATCTTTCGTGGATTGATACTATCTCATATCATTCTCAATCCAGGAACAAATCATAAGGACCTCCTATCATTTATATATCTTGGTGATCTAATCACAAATAATAAGAGTGCAATCTCCTTTGTCACATAGTTAATTTGTACAACAACACCATGATCTGTACAAATAGTGACGCTATGGGTCATAATTGTCCAAAAATCTCCCACTTGGCCTATAGCTAGTCACTCGAGTATCTAACACCCGAACTATGTACGGTTGGCTCAAACTGCTGAGAAAAGGGTTTCGTCAGCGGATTTGCTTGATTATCATCTGATGCAATTTATACGATCATTACATCGCCACGATGTATGATCCGAACGAATCAGATGAATATCGAAGTATATATCTGGATCGTTGATGAGACCGTTAATTCTTTAGCCTGCGCTGCAGCCTAGCTCAGCTACTAACAGAACTATATCTAATCTAATTTGATTTATTATCGACCCAAATGGCTTCTATTGTTGCCTCAGTTGTAGCAATATTCCACATTTGTTGTTTATTTGGTAACAGTATCTTGCTTGGAAGATTTCCAGCTCACTGTTCCGTTATTCAAACTTTATAGTACCGTTTTGCGACTTATAGTCGTTATATCGGTTAGGAAACTTGCAACAGTGATCCCAGTCACTTCAAGTTCTCCATCTCCATAGTATAAGATAGCATCCTTAGATCTCTAAGATACTAATGGATGTTCTTAATATCAATCCAGTGACTATCACTTGGATTGGCCTGATTGTGACTTCATATGCTCAAAGCGTATGAGACACCAAATCTCGTACATTTTTCAATTTACGATTTCTCTGAGAATGTTAACAACTTAATCTATCCCAGTAGATCTTTATTCCTTGAATAAAGGTTGTTTCTCCCAAGAATTCCACGGAGAATTTTCTCAAAAGCGAAGCTTTCACCGATTGTTTATTATGGGAATATCATTTCCAAGAAATGACATATTATCATTATTTTATAGGACAACCACTGTCAGTTCACTCCCACTAACCTTCTTATATACACAAGAATCTTTTCGTTTTGAATTAATTCATAAACTATTATGATTACATCAAAACGATAATTCCAAGAACATATGCTTGCTTCAATCCAAACATGGATCGAATAACCTACAAACCTTGTTTGCTTGTTATGGTACGACAAAACCGACAGGATGTTGTAAACATCCTCCAAAAGTTTTCCTTTTCAGGAAAGCGATTTTTCCGTTTAGCTGTCATATTTCATAAATGAAACATGCAGCTTTAGCAAGCATTATCCAAATGGATTTACTGTGGCAACAGGTAAAAGGTTGAATCGTAATCTACACATTGTTGATAACGATACCTTTCCGCTACAAGCCTAGCTTAGTATGTTGGTATGTTGCCTTCCATGTATGTCTTCCTTGAAGACTTATATAGTACCAATAGGCACAACGCCTTGTGGTACATCAACTAGTTTATAAACTAAGTTGATATACATGAAATCCATTTCGGATTTATATGGCACTTTGCCATAATAGAGAGTCGATACCTTGTATCATTTCCTCATACTTAGTCAATTGGTATACCTCAATAAGATTGACATCTTTATGCGGTGAGATCAGAAACCCATACCCAGGTATTTTCTGACTCTCTCCGACATATGTGATTCTTGTGTATTCGAAGATTACTAGTATAGTTTCATCTTTGATGAACTATTTGTGTTCCATTAGGAATCGGTGCCTTGAATAGTATTACTTCGATTTTCATCGAGTTTTACTATCCTCCCACTTTCCACTGCATATCGGTATTCCTCTTAGGAAAACCGCATGGTGAGCAACAATTAAATTGTTCTCTTGTGAGTTGTATAAGTACTATATTTTTGTATCCCTAGATAACCCACAATTTGAACTTATCCAATTTGGGTTTTAGTTTGGTATCATCCAAACGTATGCCTAGCATTCCCAAATTATCAGGAATGAGAAACCTGGTTTCTTTCCCGTTCATATCTAATATGAAATCTATCAAACAGATTTTATGGAACCTTATTCTA
Source organism: Zanthoxylum bungeanum (assembly GCA_019454045.1). Lineage (NCBI taxonomy): Eukaryota > Viridiplantae > Streptophyta > Magnoliopsida > Sapindales > Rutaceae > Zanthoxylum > Zanthoxylum bungeanum. Next base: position 11,250 of record SKCR01047488.1, read on the forward strand.
AATAAGTTCTGCACTGTAAAAGCTTATCCGTTGAAGGAAATGGTAGCTCAGAGCGACTCATGATTAACCTTATCATGTCCAACAAAATTCGGTTTATCCGTTCGGACACACCGTCAAATTGACGTGTTCCAGGAAGAGTCATTATTGAAAGAATACTATACCCTTTCAAGTATGTGAGAAACTTATTTTTAAGTATTTCATCATGGTATAACCGTGATTGTTTTATACTTTCGCCGATCTGTTTTTCTATTTCGTGTCGAAACTCTAAAGGTTTCTGATTTATGTTTCGAAAGAAACACATAACCATAACGCGATGCCACATCCGTATAGGTCACGAAATATTCATATCCACATCTAGCCTAGCTAGACTTGGGCCCACTTGCTTTACTATGAATTAGGGCAAACATATCAGTGGCATTTACACATTTACCAAGTAAAGGTGTTTTAGGCACTTTGCCCAATAAACTAGATTCGTAGACTTTATTTGATTAGGATCAAATTAGTCCTAGTATCCACTCTTGAAAAGTGTGGATATACGAGTCTTGTTTAGATTGTGTCCCTGACAACAATGCCACAATAGAGTTTCTTCTGATCAAATCAGTTTGAGCTATTTGTTTGTCATGTAATATTTTTGAGATTTATTTATATTAAAAATATAAATTCTGTTATTCACATCTAATGTATTTATCTCAATATCATCTTTATATAATGAAACACTTTAGTGTTCTAGAATATAAAGGGTCACCCGCAGCGGGTTAAACACTGATATGGAGATAATGTCTCTAGTCAAACTAGTTACATTATAACAGTTACCAAATTTAGGTACATACCCGAAGGTAGTTCCTAAACTTAGGTTTCTGCGGTTAAAATAGCGACTTTCGTCCCATTTTCGATTCGCAGATAAATCTCTATTGAAGTCAGTATCATGTTCAAAACAGATTCTGAACATCAATATATATATTTTATGTACCACACTAAGTATTTAAAATCCAATTTTAATACTAGTAATGAACATAATATGACAAACATATTTGAAGTCAGAGCCTAGCTCGTCTTCAATTCCTTCATGTCTGCTTTGTCCAAACGGCAGTCACGCTTCCGCGATCCCGTTTTCCATAATTTAGGCAGACATTTTGGGATATGTCATTTATCTTCCTAGAAGACTATAATGATTTTGCATTTGCCCTTTTCACATTCCAGAAGCCTTTAGCCAAGCCATGGCCTTCTAGAATATCGAAGTAAAGTGCGCCTTGCGCTTCTTGCCTTATTGCAAACTTTGACTTTGTCTCCTTGAGATTAGCCATTAACTCTCCAAGGGTTAAGTATTGCAATTTATTACTTCTAAAATCTAAATATAGATTTATGAAGATCCTTCAATTTCAATATCATACTTTAAGGATCTAATCCTTAGTTCTGATTAAGAAATTAAGGAGTCTATTGACAAGTTTAATGGATTAAGCATTTAAATTATCATCACATGAATCTTCCAAAGATCATGCTCTACTATTTGCTTAAGTCCGGGCTTAGGCCTAATATGTTATTTTATCAAATAAAGTAACTTATTAGTTTCCAGGACCATCCTGAAATTATTCCCAATTTTGAAAATTAAATCATTTAAATACATTTTCCCTAGGAGTATGTTTTAAATGCTAATCTTTCAATTTTATATCTTGATTCTAATAGTCCAACTATTTAATCAACGATTTAGGTACTATTTATTATAATGATTACTATAATCCAATTATATAATCAATTATAATTTAATTGTTTGAATACAGTCCAACTGTTAATTAAAACAACGATTTAAATATTAGTCCAACTTACATTTAATTTATTTGACGAATGATATTTGATTTGAGCGCGTATGGCAAGTAATTAAACGAATATTGCAAATTCAATTCTTGCCTCCCACTATTTTTCAGCGAGCCTCTAACCCTCTGTCGAGTACTCGGGAAACCGTGTTTCCTAGCGGGCTAGGATCCCGTTAAATATCACACAATCTTGACTTTGGCCAACAAATTGTATGATAATTAACTAGGTAGATCTCTAAGATCAATTGGATCCAATCCCATTCCTAGATCCAGTAGGGGGACGTCCAAGTCCGAAACATATATCTTATATATGCCAATATATCCAATATATTACCTAACTTTTTTCCTCTGAATCAACTAAGCTTGGCTTTGGCACAACAAACTTAGTGATCCCAATGAAGCGTGACCCATTGACCATGGAAAGCTTCGTAATCAATGTCGATGGACAAGAAGTGGTCTTGACTTTGGCCAACAAACCACAACTTGGACAAGACACCAATATGGAACAAAGCCTTCGTGATTCAAACACATCCTCGACGGACAAAAGCCTTGACTTTGGCCAACAAGCCAATGCCAGTCTTAGATCTTGAGTAAGAATCACTCAATGAAAGGAAAAACGCTTAATATTTGTGAGGGTTTTTCGCGTGCAAATTGGCAACCAATTTATTATCTTTGTTAAGGTATCATCATCATACACCCTTAAACATGCATTCTAAACACATAATAAAGCGCGTATTATAAAATAATAATGATATGGGGATGAATACTTTACACATTGATCCTAGATCAAATCTCTCCATTTCCTCTCTCCCGCTAGCACAATTAATAAATTCCAAATTTATTACAACAATTTCTAAAATTGCCCCACCCATCTAATATCCATCTGATATACATTATTCATGCATCGCAACCATGTATTCACACAAGCATGTTATCAATCAATCTAATCAAATTAATTAATCTGATAATTAGTAACCATCCAATGTTCAGACAACGATTTGATTTTGCGCGAATCAAACTCGTTTTACGAATAAGTACTCAAAGTACGAATTCTTGAATTAAATAAATTACAAAATTAAATCCAATTCAATTTGTATTTAATACTAATTCACTATTTAATTCCAAATTAAATACTACACTTTATTAATAAACCTTTTACGATTTAAATTCCAAATTTAATCGTTACGGGTCTCAAAGCCCGATTAATATCCAATATTAATTTAATTAAAGTCCAATGGGCTTTTAATTAATTTCTTAAGGCGTGGACTTTTGGTCAACTCGGGTCAAACCGATAACCAATGTCCAATCCGGGAATTACCCCATAAGCCCAAAAATCAATTTTGGCCCATTAGGCCCAATTAAACTTTAAAGGTCCATTTGTCGCATTTGGGCTTTATGGAGGCGGTTTTGGGCCCAATTGGATCCAAACAATTTAGCCTAAACCCAACTTAGTACAACCAAGCCCAATAAGCCCATTTACAACTTTAAAAGTCCAATTTCCAAAATTAGGCCCAATATAATTAAATTACAAATTCCAAATTCCCAATTTAATTACCAAAGTGTATATCATTATTAATCACCCAAATCAATATTTCCAAAACATCAAATTAGCCTAATTAATCATGCTTATCAACATTAAATCATGTCCAACACAATTTAACAAAAATCAAAACCCAATCATGTTTCTAATGTCTCGGCAATGGGGTGATTTTCATGTCCAATTTTAATTCAATCCAATTGAATCCAATTAAACTTTAAATCAATATCCTCATTGATTTCCAACACATCCAATGATAAAAAAATCAAAAATCCAAGACATTTGGCGTAAGTTGACATTCGGCCAACACATCCAATTTGGGGAAAAATGTTCCAAACAAAATTTCTTGAAAGTGATCCAATCAATATCCAATAAAACATCATTTAAGCATATTCAAACATCCAAAATTTCGATCTAGTATCGGATGATCACATGCAAGGCTTGGGACTGGTACAGTGTCTGCCTTGTACGAAGCATATATCGGATTACGAGCAACTAGTCTCTTTATTATCGGATAATCATGAAAAAGTCATATTATCCCAACAGTTGCAACCTTTTTAGAGAACCAGTTCTGTATCCCTACGCGATCATCATCTCCATATGACTGGAGTGACACTTCCATCTTGACATCACACCCAACACACTACGATTCTCAATATACCCAGAAGAGGCGTACACAGAAACCTGTTAAAGCTCTGGACGACGACAACAAAAGTATATTGATTGTCGCAAGTATTATCTGTGAAAGTCTCAGGTTAAGACCAATACACCTACCCTGATTTCATACTTTCATAGACACATAGTCATACTACCAATGGAATTCCGAGGGGGTCTATCCAGAGCGAAGCTGTTTCCCGTACCATCGGTAAAACACAACCTCCTATTACACTTGCATGAGTATCCTATACCCAAATATATGAGAACTATGTTGTTTATGCCCTCACAACACGCACAACTGTAATACTAGTCTTTTACGCATTGATCGATGTCCGATCTCGATAATACTCTGACTAGGGAAATTTAATGATTTATCCTTCATGGATTTATACTGTCTCATATCATTCTCAATCCAGGAACAAATCATAAGGACCTCCTATCATTTATATATCTTGGTGATCTAATCACAAATGATAAGAGTGCAATCTCTTTTGTCACATAGTTAATTTCTACAACAACACCATGATCTGTACAAATAGTGACGCTATGGGTCATAATTATCCAACATATAGGACTTCACATACCCAGCTGGACGTATTTCACGTCCAGCCAGGTATGCAACATCCGTAACTATGAAAATAAATGTGGCAAGGGTGCCCTCAGGTCTTACCGTTTAAGTTGCTTTCTCGGAAGTGTGTTAGGCCGTTGCCGGAAGGATCGAAGCTTGGCTTCAAGGTTTGGTTTACTGTTTCTGGTTTACTCTTTCTGCTCACAGGTTTGCTGTTTACTATTTCTGGTTCACTGTTTGTTATTTTTGGTTCGCTGTTTGCTGTTTTTGGTCGCTGGTTGGTTGTTTTTTGGCGCTGTTTCTGGTTATTTTTTGCTGTTGTTTTTTATTGTCTTTGGCTGTTGTTTTTGGTTATTTTTGGATGCTATTTTGGTTGTTTTTGGCTGCTGTTTTTTTTGTTGTTTTTGGTTGCTGTTTGGTTGTGTTTTTTTTTGTTGCTGTTTGGTTGTTTTTTCGGTGGATATATGGTTGTTTTTTGGGTGATGTTTTTGGTTGTTTTTTGGCGCTGTTTTTGGGCGCTATTTTTGGTTTTTTTCTGGTTTTTTTTTTTCAGTCTTTTGCTGGTTGTTTTGGTTGTTTTTTTTTTGCACTGTTTTTGGTGGCTGGTTGGGTTTCGGTGATGGTTGGGTTTTGGTGGCTGGTTGGTTTTCTGTTTCGGTCTCCTCTTGTTGTTTTTCTGTTTCGGTGACTTTTTTTTTTATTTTTTTTTCTGTTTTCTTGTTTTTTCGGTGGTGGCTAGAGTTGTCTTTTATTTTGTTTTTTGGTGGTGGAAGAAGAAAATGAGCCTCTCTAGGGTTTCAAGTTGCCGTCCAAGCCTCCTCAATTTGATGATTTGGTCCCCTTTTTTATAATGATTTGAAGGGATCTCCGAATAGGGAAACAAATCATGGAAATTTGGGCAATATTCTATCAAATTATTTAAGGAATAAAATCTCACAAATTTGGTGATGTGGAGATCTCAAATCTTGTTAAATTGGTAAGGATGGGATCCCAAAATCTCATTAACTTGGAAAGTGATTTGAGGGGATTTTTTCATAATTGGGAAGATCATGGGCCGATTGTGTTGTGTTTTGGGCGTGCATGGTGGGTCAATGGCTGCATTGGTCAAAGGTGCAAGGGCATAATGGATTGCATGGGCTGCATGTTGGGTCCGAGGCTAAGGTTTGAAACAGTGGCTGACTGAGCGAATCTGAGGCTGGCTAGTGAGTCTGAATCCGATGAGGGGCTAATTTTGGAGGTTTTTCTTCCTTCCGGCATTCATTTTTCGCAACTTCCGCAACTTTTCAGGTAGTGCCTCTATATGAGGCTCATCATCGGGCTTATGTCAAAATGTAGTGCCTGCATTGTCTAACTATATAAGCATTCATGGAATGACTTTATGGATAAATAATAAATTCCTTGAAACTTCGATGCGGAATTCTATGATGTTCCACTCCGGACAGCCCATGATATTTGGGCCGTAACATTCTCATACGAACTTCGATGTCTATGAATTTTATATCACAGAAAATCTGAGATCAAGACCTATAACTTTTATGTTAAAAATATTCCAAATTCAAACCAGAAATGGGATAAAAATATAGATTAAAATTTTGGATGAATAGTACCTGAGGGCATTCTAGTAAATTCTACAAGTTTCTTGAAAATTCTACATTTTTCTTATTTTTAAATGGCTAAGTATATAAGGGAACTATTCATGAATCAAAAAAAATTCAAAGAAAGAAAGAAAGAGACATGAATGAGAAAGAGAAGAAGGAGAAGAAGAAGAAAGAGAGAAGAGGAAATAAAAAGAAGTAAGAAACAAAGAATGGAAGAGCTCGGCAACCATTAGAGGCCTTCGAAGTGTTGGGAATCAAAATAAAGAAGGTAAGAAGACTTGACCCAAATTCTTATATTTTGAGTTTTTAAGTTTGGATGATTATAGTAGGTTGATTGACTTGGATGTGATGATGAATGATGATATTGTTGAATTATAGTAATTGATATTTATATGGTTTAGTAATAAGAAATAATGGTTGATGGAAATCCCCAATTTGTTAGATTTTGGAAGAAAGATTGAGTATGGATGATATGCTGGATATAATTTGGCATTAAACATGATATTCATGGTGTTTTGAATGATTGTTGAGTCTATTTGCTTGTGTGGATTATGTGGGGGAAATAATTGAGCAAATTAAGTATGAAAGAATGTGTTTAAGACTAGAAGAGAGCCTCGCGTTGCGACGCGATCTGGAAATTTTCCCAGAAATGCTTTTGGTTTGTTACGCGTCGTGACACGAAAGAATTTTCCCGGAAATGTTTTTGTTTGTTACGCGTCGCGACACGAAAGAATTTTCCCAGAAATGCTGACACGCACGGTAAAAGTTTGATCATGTTTTGGACGATGAGCGTCGTGACGCGTAGATAAAATATTGCCTGAATCAATTTCAAACCATCTCAGTTTCACCCGAACATGTTAGAGGCTACCCTATAAGTCCCGTATCAATTCGTATGGGAATATTACATCATGATATTGGTATGATACCCTCAGAGTGATAACGCTTACTTGAATAAGAAAATTTGAGCCTGATTCCGTAGTGCGTTTCTTAGTCAATTTCTATCTAGTTATCCAATGTAGATCATCGTAGGAAGTAGAGTTTTCTCAGCAATAGAGTAATGTCAGTCAGATTTCCAAACAATGAGTGGACCTCTTTTCTCAAAACTGATTTTATTTAATTGTTTGAGTATCAGACTTATTTTTAAGCATATAAGGCATTAGCCGGAAATTTATTACAATTGTTTTTCAAATAATAATGATTTAGAAAAATAAATTTTTTTAAACATGAGATTTATGTTTTCGGGGCATAGGAAAAACCCCACCCCAGTAAGTAACTTGTTATAGCCTGGAATTGACGGATAGCACATGTGCACATGTAGAGGACTGGGGAGACGACGATACGTGACGCCCTCAGATCCTAGTTCAGGACTAGGGATGATAGATGCCTCCAAATCCTAATTTCAGAGCTTGGAGGGTAGAATAGATTCGCACCCCCAGTTCTAGTTCAATGGCTTGGGGGATGGGGATACGTAACGCCCTAAGACCACTAGTTTCAGGGATAGTAGTGGCATGCTTTGGGGGACGACGATACATAACGCCCCAAAGTAATGGATTTGCACTCATGGCTCTAGTTAGGAGTATGGGGGGACATCGATACATAACAGCCCCATACATCAAGTTTTTTAGAGACATATCAGTTTTCATATATCAGATTTTCAGAAAACAGCTTTCAGAAATCAGATTTTAGAAATAGTTTTCAGAAACAAGACCTTCAAAAGTGGATTTCAAACAGACAAGTTTTATAAAGAGATTTTAGAGAAAGTTTTCAGAAAAATAGTTTCATATAAAGTTAATCCTGCAACTTTGGTTTTAAAACAAATATTTTTATATCAGTTTTTCGTCCACTCACTTAGATCGAATAACGATCTAACCCCCCACTCACAGTTTCCTTATTTTGTAGGTATTCTCGGAGGATGAACTCGGGAGGATGGATAATGTTACAGTCACTAGGTTTGGAGCCCACCAGTTCAAGTCAGAGAGAGTAGGAGTCAAGTAAAAGTCATGTATTAGTCTTTGAATATTTGTAGTCGTTGTAAAAACATGTGTTTTTATGTATACAGTTATTATAGTTGAGTTTGCATGTTAAGTTTTTGAGTTTGGGCTACGATCCCACACATAATATAATTAATTAGAAAAAAGAGTATTAATATCTGTTCATGGATAGAAAATCAGAGGCTTATGGGGTTAGTACGGTCTATCCCCTGCGGGTAGCATCTCCCGAATCAAGGATGTTACAAATGTGTGTATAATCTCTCTAAACTTGTATCTCTTTAAATTACATTTGTTATATTTAGATATTATTGAGACATTGAGTATGTGCTAAATTGATGATATTTGAGCATAAATTGGATAAATTAATTTAATTATCATATATTGAGTTTTTTTTTGAAGGAATTATCATATATCCCAATTATATTTGATTGAATTGATAATTATGAATGTTTAGGAGTTGGGGGCTTGGTGTAATTGGTTGTCATACTCTAATGATCATAAGTGAACAATGTATCATGATCCCTGAATGAGAAGGATAGAAAATTCCATAGATGGCTTCTATATGATACAATCATTTGCCTAATCATATATCCCACTAATGACTTAGAGTACGAAATATGGCTACTCTAATAGACAATGTCTTAGTGTGATCATAATTATGATGATATGTAACTTGAGAATTTTATCACTTGGAATACTCTCACCATGGCCATGGATTTACATCATATCATGCATTAACTGTGTAATATGACACATAATCACTAAACATATGTTTATCCTGAGTTAGGTGATCCACTATCATCACTTCTACAATCTTCATATATTTATTATATAACCTAGTCACTCATATATTGGTATCATTAAATGACGACTCATGTTAGTGTCAAAATTATATAAATTCAATTCAAGATTAATAAGGATCTGAAGTCTTAGGATTACCTCATACATCATACTAAAAGTCTTCTATACAGAAATAGAATAAATAAATCTATTTATGGAAACTCTTTGAAATCGGTTTAGTATAGTTGTTAATTGCCATAAGTACCTATGTGTTGTACCAAGCATCTAGATAATGCTAATAACTTATGAGATTAGCTATACCATAAATGGACGGTAATAACATCATGCTGATATATTTTAATTGACAATGTCATTGTTATTGATAAATAGACAGTAATAACATCATGCTAATCTATTCTAATTTTTGCATTTTAGTTTAAAATTCCAGAACTCTTAAATTTTATAATTTGACCCAACAGTTTTGAAATCTTTCAAGTAGACCATTTTCATCAAATTTAAGAAATAGAATGAAGACCATGAAGGTTTTAGAAATGATCAAATAGGTCATTTTTCACTTAAGTCCAAACTTTATAAATTTAGCAATTTAGTCCAAGATTTCATAACATTTAAGAAATTATAATTTAGCCTAAGAAGTTTAGAAAAAATTTAAGAGGATTTTTGTTGTACCAAATCTTAGAATGAGGACCATAAATGATTGAAAATTGATCAAATAGGTCTTTTTTTCCACATAATTTTGAAAATCAAAGTTTTGATGTATTTGATTAAAAGTATGCATGAGTTTAGTTTTAATGAGCTCTTAAATTCTTATTCATGTATAATCTAAACCTAATAAGATTATAAAATTGGAAATATATATCATTTATGCTAATCATCAAATAGAATCTTGAATCTTCGACATGATTCTATTTGATCTTCCTCTTATTTTTGCACAGCAACTTGTTTCAAGGGATTCTGAAATAAACACACGGTTATACTGTAAATTCTCTTTTCATATATAATTTGTTGTCATGGAAATTAATATAATGTGTTTCCCTTTACAGTATAAATAAAAGAAATTAGAGATGATAATAGATCTGATATCTAATCAAATAGCCTCATCCAATACTGAATTTGAAATTCTAATTCAATAAATGACACCTATCCATAATCGAAAAAATACAGAACCGTATTTGTATATGAAATCGACCTAAAATTTGAATATATGATACTGATTAATCCATATCGATTAGATTTCAAATATCGAGTAATTTTTTCATTAGATCGTATCAATTATGTTGATGGTGTTTTTAGGCACTATGATATTTAAGACAGCACGACAGGGGCAAAAGGGTAATTTTCTCCTTGGTCAAAGATCATTAATACCGACCCGACCACATAAGTGAGTGGCCGAGAACTTTATGATCCGATAACCGACCACTTTGGTTCGGATGACCGAGCACTATCAGATCGGTAGTAGCATTCTCAGCACAAATGACCATCATGACCGACCACATGAAGACCGAGCATAGGGCAAGACATGATCGGGAAAATAAGGCATTCTATCCATATGAGATAAGATAATAAGTTATCCTACTTTCATGGGGTAAACTAGTAAGTCAATGTCCTAGTATGATAAAGGAAGTAAATGTAGTTTTTGACTAGGAATCCTTATGAAAAAGGGAATAGTTTTGACTAGGAAACTCTTGTACAAATAGGAATCTGATTTATGTATTATTATAAATAGAAGGGAGAGCATGTGTAAAAGGGCATCAAAAAAACCATCACAAGAGTGAGGAGATTAGTGTCATAGAGCTCTGATTTGTAAAAGCAAAGAGGAGACCTGAGGAGTGAATTTGAGTAATAAAAAGTACATCCTTTTCTTGCCCGTGGACGTAGGTCGGATCCCAAAATCCACCGAACCACGTTAAAACACCTTGTCTGATTGGCGTATTTCTTGTTTTCCGCTAAATTTGCCTTTGGTCCCCCATAACCAAACAAATTCACAGTTGGAGGAGGATTTCCTCAGGAGTGATATTCCAATATTACCCTGAGACAAAATCCACCGTCAAAGTTGGCGCCGTCTGTGGGGAACTTCACAAAAAGCAGTTCACGTGATAAGACAAATGGCGGAGGACGGAAATCACCAACCAGGAGGTCCGGCAATAGACTGGATGAAAAGAATGGAAGATGGGATGAGGTTTATGATGGATCGACTAGAAAGAATGGAAGGAGCAAACAACACGAGAGAACTGAAACCGAGGCCGAACAGAAGAGGAAGAGAGGGAAAGAGGGAAAAGAGTAGTAGATATAAGCGAAAACGAGGGACCTAGAAAGAGAGGACCCTATGGGATAAGATCTAAAGTGGTAGGAAGAGAGCCACGATCAGAAGACACATGGGAAGAAGAAGAGGAGGAACAATCACCCGACTCCTCCTCTGACAGATTTTACAGCTCCGAGAGGGAAGACAGAAAGTATAGCGAAGACGTACAGAAGACCCCGGGCTCAAAGAACGCCACGCCCGGAACGACAGGCTAACAGAAGGACACAGAAGGCGACACAGGGGCACAACCAGTGAAATAAAGTCTTGGCTAAGAAAGGAGATGACCAGATGGGAAGAAGGCCTCAAGATCGGCGCGGGAGACACCCGAGGCGAGGAAGAGGGGTCTCCCCTTACGGAAGAGATAAAGTCAGCACAGTTCCCGAAGCGATTCAACATGCCGACCATGGCACCATACAAAGGCCACTCCGACCCAAAATCCCACATCGAAAACTTTGTCCTCCTGATGGAAGTACAGGGAGTAACGGGCGACGCCATATGCAAAGTTTTCCCCCTAACTCTGGCCGGACCGGCCATCCTATGGTACAGAAGCCTAGCCCCAAGGAGCATCAGCAACTTCGCACAACTGAGGAAGTCATTCATACGACACTTCAAAGGGGCATGCGTCCCAAGAAAATGGTGGGAGAATTGAGACTGATGAAGCAGGGGGATGATGAACCCTGAGAATTTTATTGAAAGGTACCACAATTGGTGCTCGAGGTCGGAGCGTACGAGTCATCGGAAGCGCTAGAAAGTCTCAAGGGAGGTCTGAAGGTCGGGAAGTTGTGGACCCACCTGAGGATCCAAGACACCCCGGACTACGCCACCGCTCTGGAGGTGGCCCGAAAATTCGTTTTGTTGGAGAACGAAGAGAAAGCATCCCGGAAAGGGAACACCATCAAAGAAAGAACCGCAAGGGAGGGTGCCCCCCGCCGGACAGAAAGAGAATCCAGAAGACCACCCCCAAAGCACAAAGAATTCAAACCACTGCACCGGGACAATCAAGAGAGGAGGGCGCCGACCCAAGTGAACCATGTAGTAAGGGAAGATGCATACATTCCCCTGAAGAAACCATTGGGACAAATCGTCATGGAGATCCAGGGGAAAGGCCTCTTGGTAGAACCCGACCAAAGGAGATTCCCTCCGGACAAAAGGAACCTAAAAGCTTATTGTGTGCACCACAACTCCAAAGGACATCCAACAGACGGATGCAAAGATCTGCGAGAACAAATGGAAGATCTAGCACGAAACGGGTACCTAAACAAATACATTGACCACGAGGTCATGACCGCCAGACAAAGAGCACGCGGTCGTCAAATAAATATCATCACAGGAGGAAGAACGCTGGCCGGAAACTCTAACCGGTCAAGGAAAGATTACAGCAGAACCCGAGGACCGGATATCTTAGAAACAGAACAGGGCAAAGGGCTACCGAGAGGCCGGTCAGTACCAATAATGTTCACCGAGGAGGATACCCGAGGAGTAAGTTTCCCTCATGACGATGCATTGATAATCAAGGCAGTCATCAGCGGGTCAGAAGTAGACAGAATCCTAGTGGACCCCGGGAGCGCAGTGGATATAATTTCCAGAGAAGCGCTGGACAACCTAGGGGTAGAATATGCAACCCTTACCAACGATAGCACCCCCTTATACGGTTTCGGAGGAGCAGCCGTTATCCCACTGGGAAGAATACAGTTGGCAATAACTGTCGGGACACATCCCCGGACCCGGACGATCATGACAGACTTCACTGTGGTAGACTGCATGAGCAGTTACCAGGCCATCGTCGGACGACCCTTCATGATGAAAACGAAAGCTGTGATGTCCTGCTACCACCTAAAACTGAAATTCCCCACCCGGGAAGGGATTGGAATTGTGGGCGGAAGCCAGAAAACAGCTCGCAGCTGCTTCGCAACTCTCTCACGAGAAACTCTATGCATCGCAGAAGACAGTCGAAAACGACAAAGGAACCAGGGAGAAGAAGAAGAAGACAGAGGCCCAAGCGTTTGGCCGAACAAAAGTGCTCGACTCACAACAGCCGAGGAAACCGAGGAGATAGAACTTTACGGAACAGGCCCCGAGATTACAAAATGGGCGGTCGGTATCAAACAATGCCCACCAATGAACCAAATATAAAGTTTTTTCTCAAAGTATTACGCAGAAAAACTGTAAGGAGGACAGTATGTCCCCAAATATGAATAAAACATTTTTTATCCGTTTTCTAAAAAAATAAAAAAAAAATAAAAAAAAAATTTGAAAGACATATTCAAAGACAGGGGACATACTCAAACGCCCACTACATAAAGACAGTCGGGCGCCAAGGCCCCTTGAACCATCAGCTCGAGACTAGATCTTATTCCGCCAGGGTCGTTCAGCTCGGGTTCGGGCACGTCCCACCGAGTCAGCCCTTCGGACTGGGGACGTAACATTCCCCCAGGTCCAAGTGCCTTTCTCAGCTCGGGGTCGGGCACGTCCCACCGAGTCAGCCCTCGGACTGGGGACATAACATTCCCCCAGGTCCAAGTGCCTTTCTCAGCTCGGGGTCGGGTATATCCCACCGAGTCAGCCCTTCGGACTGGGGACGTAACATTCCCCCAGATCCAAGTGCCTTTTTCTACTCGGGGTCGGGTATATCCCACCGAGTCAGCCCTTCGGACTGGGGACGTAACATTCCCCCAGGTCCAAGTGCCTTTTTCAGCTCGGGGTCGGGCTATGTCCCACCGAGGCATGCTCCTTTGGACTGGGGAGGTAACATTCCCCCAGAGCCAAGTGTTCATTCAGCTCGGGGTCCCCAGGGACATACTCGATGCATAGGATCCGTAAGAAGCATAGCACGGGGAGGGATGATACCCATGTGACGATTGTTTGCTCCAGTGTTACCGAACACTCTCTGATCCTCACTTACCCGATGTAATGGATCCGTGGGAAAGCATAGCACGGGGGATAGTGATGCCCCCGTGACGATTGCTAGCTCCAGTGATGCCGGGCCTAAGGAGGAATGTGCCCTTAGTATCCCGGACACTCTTGATCCATTCATCACCTCGGATCCGCGAGAGATGCAGCACGGGGATGAGTGGTGCCCCTGTAGCGTGTGCCTACTCCAGCGTGGTAAGGAGGAGCCCTCATATGATACACAGGCTCCCCAGTGAACCGACGTGTAGAGGATGTGCCCTTACCAATCAAATGCTCTATTTGATCCGAATCCTGGTTCGCCGGGACACTGAATTGAAAGATTCAGAATTGTGTTTTGGAGGCCTCAGGCAGGACGCTGTTTTGAGGCATCCGTGCTGTTGTTTACATTTGTAAAAAGTTTTCTTTGGGACAAGTGCCGAGTCACCCCCCACCTTTTTGGTCTTGTTTTTCAAAGTTTTGATTTTGTTTTTCGCTGGTCTGGCAAGGGGACGCCCGTGCCAGATTCGGTAGGGCTTCACAAGGTTGATTCAATTCCCTTCTGAGCAAGTCCCAAAGATTACCTGGCACAGGCTGGATTCGTTCCGCCGAGGCCACTTGTTTATTCAGCTCGGGGCTGGATTCGTTCCGCCGATGCCACTTTTTATTCAGCTCGGGGCTGGATTCGTTCCGCCGAGGCCACTTGTTTATTCAGCTCGGGGCTGGATTCGTTCCGCCGATGCCACTTGTTTATTCAGCTCGGGGCTGGATTCGTTCCGCCGAGGCCACTTGTTTATTCGGCTCGGGGCTGGATTCGTTCCGCCAAGGTCACTTGGTTTCTCTCAGCTCGGGGTCGGGTTACCGAGTCCGTCCCTTTTTGGTCTGGGGACGTAATATTCCCCCAGGGCCAAGCGTTCATCTCAGCTCGGGGTCGGGTCGTGTCCCACCGAGTCCGCCCTTTTGTCTGGGGACGTAATATTCCCCCAGGGCCAAACGTTCATCTCAGCTCGGGGTCGGGTCGTGTCCCCCGAGTCCGCCCTTTTGGTCTGGGGACGTAATATTCCCCCAGGGCCAAACGTTCATCTCAGCTCGGGGTCGGGTCGTGTCCCACCGAGTCCGCCCCTTTGGTCTGGGGACGTAATATTCCCCCAGGGCCAAGCGTTCATCTCAGCTCGGGGTCGGGTCGTGTCCCACCGAGTCCGTCCTTTTGGTCTGGGGACGTAATATTCCCCCAGGGCCAAACGTTCATCTCAGCTCGGGGTCGGGTCGTGTCCCACCGAGTCCGCCCTTTTGGTCTGGGGACGTAATATTCCCCCAGGGCCAAGCGTTCATCTCAGCTCGGGGTCGGGTCGTGTCCCACCGAGTCCGTCCTTTTGGTCTGGGGACGTAATATTCCCCCAGGGCCAAACGTTCATCTCAGCTCGGGGTCGGGTCGTGTCCCACCGAGTCCGCCCTTTTGGTCTGGGGACGTAATATTCCCCCAGGGCCAAGCGTTCATCTCAGCTCGGGGTCGGGTCGTGTCCCACCGAGTCCGTCATTTTGGTCTGGGGACGTAATATTCCCCCAGGGCCAAGCGTTCATCTCAGCTCGGGGTCGGGTCGTGTCCCACCGAGTCCGTCCTTTTGGTCTGGGGACGTAACATTTCCCCCGGAGCCAAGTGTTCATTTCAGCTCGGGGTCGGGTTACGTCCCACCGAGTCGGCCGTCGTCAGCATAAGGGCAAAGCATTGTCTCCACGGGTAGATATCGGGATCCTCGTTGACTGAGCACATGAGGGTGGCAGGAAGGACCAGATTTACAGCCAAGACATTTTTCTTTGCGATTCCTGGAGTGACCACCGACGGATTCATCGGCACACCATCTTTTTTATAGTTCCCGGCATCAACTCGCAAACTCGTTGTTACCGAGAACTAGGGGACAGATGTTGATGGTGTTTTTAGGCACTATGGTATTTAAGACAGCACGACAGGGGCAAAAGGGTAATTTTCTCCTTGGTCAAAGATCATTAATACCGACCCGACCACATAAGTGAGTGGCCGAGAACTTTATGATCCGATAATCGACCACTTTGGTTCGGATGACCGAGCACTATCAGATCGGTAGTAGCATTCTCAGCACAAATGACCATCATGACCGACCACATGAAGACCGAGCATAGGGCAAGACATGATCGGGAAAATAAGACATTCTATCCATATGAGATAAGATAATAAGTTATCCTACTTTCATGGGGTAAACTAGTAAGTCAATGTCCTAGTATGATAAAGGAAGTAAATGTAGTTTTTGACTAGGAATCCTTATGAAAAAGGGAATAGTTTTGACTAGGAATCTGATTTATGTATTATTATAAATAGAAGGGAGATCATGTGTAAAAGGGCATCAAAAAACCATCACAAGAGTGAGAGA
The DNA here is from genome assembly GCA_019454045.1 of Zanthoxylum bungeanum. Lineage (NCBI taxonomy): Eukaryota > Viridiplantae > Streptophyta > Magnoliopsida > Sapindales > Rutaceae > Zanthoxylum > Zanthoxylum bungeanum. The sequence continues at coordinate 27,803 of SKCR01047488.1, forward strand.
TTAGTGTCATAGAGCTCTGATTTGTAAAAGCAAAGAGGAGACCTGAGGAGTGAATTTGAGTAATAAAAAGTACCATCCTGTTCTTGCCCGTGGACGTAGGTCGGATCCCAAAATCCACCGAACCACGTTAAAACACCTTGTCTGATTGGCGTATTTTCTTGTTTTCCGCTAAATTTGCCTTTGGTCCCCCATAACCAAACAAATTCACAGTTGGAGGAGGATTTCCTCGGGAGTGATATTCCAATATTACCCTGAGACCAAAATCCACCGTCAACAAATTATATAAATTATTTGACCAAATTACTACCCTTAAAAAAGATTATTATAGTGGAAATTGACACTTCAAGATAAATGGGGATGGTGTGCAAATGGTAACTATTAGCAATGAGTTTCTTTTTGTTGATGGTTGTTTTTCATTCCAAGGACAATTTGGGATATCAACCCCTTTAATAAACCTCTCACAGCAGTGAATTTGTTTGATTAGTAGGGAACCAAAACAAACTTAGCAAGCAGACATGAAATTCACAGAGACATAGATTTACGTGGTTCGGCGGAGAGTGGCTCTAACCTACATCCATGGGAGTAAAAAATGATGGTTCTTATTACCCGCTTGGGGTTGGGACCAACCCGAGCTACAAACGGGGAAGGAAAGCAAGATTACAAATCTAACACCTTAGGTTTTATGATTAGCCCGATACAATCTCTCAAGTAATCGTGAACCGACCAATTTTCTCTCTCTATCACTAGTTTAAAAGCTATTTGCTCTCTTTACATGTAGTGAGACGTGAAAAATACTAACCCCTGAATTTGAATCTTCACCTTTTCTATGGGCTTCCAAATAGCCATTCCACCAACCTATGACGTCAGCCGTCACCATCAAGTAATTCTTGCCCCATTCTCATTTCCCCAACCACTCAAGAAACAGTTATACTGACATCTGACTTAACTACCCCATTTCAGCAAAAACCCATCACTTCAATATTTTAGGCAATGCTTTCACTTTCTTGACATGACAACATGCTGTTCAATCACTCTGATATTGTTCCATATGGCTGAGTCTCTTCCCAATGAGAGTCATAAAGAAAATTCTTGAACGCTTTCAAATGAACGCTTGCAAATCTATTTATACTTGTATCATGAAAATTAAAGCTTTAAGTCATAGATTAGCCTGGTATAAATCTCTCAAGTAATCATGAACCGACCAGATTTCTCTCTTTATCACTAGTTTAAAATTTCTTTTCTATTTTACATGTAGTGAGACGCGAAAAATGCTAACCCCTAAATTTGAATATTCATCCCTTTTATATAGGCTTCAAAAAATGCTATTCCACCGACCTATGATGTCAGCCTTCACCATCAAGTAATTCTTGCTCCATGCTCAATATCCCCAACTACTCAACAAATAGTTATACTGACATTTGATTCAACTCCCCTGTCAGCAGAAACCCATTACTTCAATATATTTTAGCCACTGCTGTACACTTTCTTGACGTGACAACATACGGTTCAACCACTTTGGTATTGTTTGGTCTGGTTGAGTCTCTTCTCAAGAATAGATATAAAGAAAATTCCTGAATGCTTCCAAATGTACGCTTGTAAACCCATTGATACTCCTATCATGAAAATTGAAGCTTTAAGTAATAGATTGGTGTCTAGAGACTCCAGAAGAATAGGAACAAATGAAGAAAGTTCCTTACGTAAGTGTAATTGGAAGTTTAATATACGCAATATTGTGTACGAGACCTGATAGCTGTTTCGCTGTTGGAATGGTAAGTAAATACCATTCCAATCCAGAATTAGTATATTGGAAAACAGTTAAAGGAATATCAAGGTATTTAAAAGGGATAGCCGATTGTCAATGTGTTTTCAAGGGAATGATATGTGATTGTGAGGTTATATTGATGTTGATTGGGGCGGAGATTCAGATGAGAGAAAATCTATCTTCTGATTCATTTTCTTACTGAACAATGGTGCCATATTGTAGAGAAGTAAGAAATAATCTTGTATAGCCTTATCCACAATGGAGACTGTATTTGTGGCTTTTTTATATAGGTGTAAAAAACTATATAGTTGAAAATGTTCTTGGATTATAGATACTAAATATAACTTTTTAAAAAACCGTAGTTGCATGAAAAGAGGTAAACATTAAGTACATTTTCTACGTAAGATATGATAACAAATCCATTGACAAAGTTCATTCCTAGAGATGTCTTCGTTAGGCACGTAAAATCTCAAGAATTACATAGATCTAAATGTATTTACTTTTCATGATGTATTATTTTTCCCAATAATGTTTACTAATGATAATACTCATTGATATTTGTGTTCAATCAATACATTTACTATGTTAATACATGTTTAAACAAATATACTATTTTGGTAAGAGAAGTATGGCGGACAAATGAATGATTAACCATGTCATACAGGCAATCGCCTCCATTACTTTGTGATAAGTGGAGATGAGATAAATTCTTAAGCTTATTATCTGAGTGTTAATTTAGAACAACTAAAATTTTAAAGTTAGGTAATGTCGTTATGATGTCATTTTCACTGTTTTAACCGTAGATACCTAAGTTTAGGAACTACCTTCGGGTGTGTACCTAAATTAGGAAACCGTTATAATGTAACTAGTTTGACTAGAAACATTATCTCTATATCAGTGTTTAATCTGTTGCGGATGGACCTTAATTTTCTAGAACACTAAAGTGTTTTATTATATAAAGATGATATTGAGAGATAAACACATTAGATGTGAATAACAGCATTTATATTTTGATATAAATAAATCTCAAATGTATAACATGACAAACAAATAGCTCAAACTGATTTGATCAGAAGAACTAATGAGTGGCATTGTTGTTTGGGACACAACTAAAACAAGAATCGTATATCCACACTTTTAAAGCTTGGATACTTGGACTGATTTGATTCCATTCAAATAAAGTCTACGAATCTAGTTTATTGGGCAAAGTGGTTAAAACACTATTTACTTGGTAAAAGTGCAAATGCCACTGATCTGTTAGCCCTAGTTCATAATGAAGCAAGTGGGCCCATGTCTAGCTAGGCTACAGGTGGATATGATTATTTCGTGACCTTTACGGATGTGGCATCTCGTTATGGTTATGTGTCTCTTTTGAAACACAAATCGGAAACTTTTATAGTTTCGACACGAAATAGACGAACAGATCGGCTAAAGTATTAAACCGTCACGGTAAGACCGTAATGGAAAATACTTAAGCAATAAGTTTCTAATATACTTGAAAGAGTATAGTATTATTTCAAATGAGGACTCCTCCCGGAACACGTAATTTTGCGGTGTGTCCGAACAGTGACTAACCTAATTATGTTAGACATGATAAGGTTAATCATGAGTCGCTCTGAGCTACCATTTCCTTCAACGGATACGCATAACAGTGCAGAACTTATTTTGAAAAAGGTTCCATAAAAATCTGATTAACAGACTTCATATTAGATATGAACAGGAAAGAAACCGGGTTTCTCATTCCTGAAAATTTGGGAATGCTAGGCATATGTTTTTGGTAATACCAAACTAAAACCCAATCGGATAGTGCCGATTGTAGGTTATCCTAGGGATACCTAAATATAGTACTTATACAACTCACTAGAGAACAATTAATTGTTGCTCGCCATATGCGATTTTCCTAAGAGAATACCGATATGCAGTGGTAAGTGGGAGGATAGTAAAACTCGATGAAAATCAGAGTATACTGTTCCAGCACGATTCTTAATGAACACAAATAGTTCATCAGGATGAAACTATTACCAATAATCTTCGAATACCAAGAAACGCGTAAGTCGGAGAGAGTCAGAAAACAACATGGGGTATTGGTTGTTCTGATCTCACCTCATAAAGATGTCAATCTTTTGAGGTATACCAACTGACTACGTATGAGGAAGTGATACAAGGTATCGACTCCATATTATGGCAAAGTGCCATGACATCCGAAATGGATCCCATGTATATCAACAAGTTTGGATACGAATTGATTTACAGCAAGGCATTGTGTCTATTGGTACTTTATAAGTCTTCAAGGAAGACATACATGGATGGAAACATACCAACGTACAAAGCTGGGCATGTAGCGAAAAAGGTATCGTTATCAAAATTGTGTCGATTACGACGAAACCTTTTACCTGTTGACATGGTAAATCCATTTGGATAATGTTTGCTAATGCTGCATGTTTCATTTATGAAATATGTCAGCTTAACAGGAAAATCGCTTTCCTTAAAAGGAAACCTTTTGGAGGATGTTTACAACATCCTGAGGGGGTTTTCTCGTACCAAAACTAGCAAACAAGGTTTGCAGGTTATTCGATCCATGTTTGGATTGAAGCAAGCATTAGGTTCTTGGAATTATCGTTTTGATGTAATCATAATAGTTTATGATTTAATTCAAAACTAAATGATTCTTTTGTATATAAGAGGGTTAGTGTGAGTGCACTGACAATAAATGTCCTATCAATAATGATAATAAATCATTTCTTGGAAATGATATCCCCATAATACAATCGATGAAAGCTTGGCTTTCATGTAAACTCTCCGAGAAATCGTACATTGAAAAATGTAAGCGACTTGTGTCTCATACGCTTTAAGCATATGGATTCACAAACAGGCCAATCCAGGTTATAGTCACTGGATTGATATTAAGAACATCCGTTAATTTCTAGAGAACTAAGGATGTTGTCTTAATCTATGGAGAATGAGAGCTTGAAGTGACTCGGATCACTACTGCAAGTTTCCCAACCGATAAAACAATTATGAGTCCGCAAAATGGTACTATACAGTTTGAAATAACGGAAAAGTGAGCTGGAAATCTTCCTAGCAAGATACTAATTACCGAATAAACAACAAATGCGGGTTATTGCTGCAGCTGAGGCAGCAATAGAAGCCATTTGGGTCGATAACAAATCTAATTATATTAGATATAGTTCTTTTAGCAGCTGAGCTAGGCTACAGCACATGCTAAAGAATTAATGGTCTCATTAACGATCCAGATACATACTTCGATATTCATATGATTCGTTCGGATCATACATCATGGCGATGTGATGATCGAATAAATCGCATCATATGATAATCATGCAAATCCGCTGACGAAAGCATTTCTCAGCAGTTTGATCGAACCGTACATAGTTCGAGTGTCAAACACTTGAGTGACTGGCTATAGGCCAAGTGGGAGATTGTTGGACAATTATGACCCATAGCGTCAATATTATACAGATCATAGTGTTGTTGTACAAATTAACTATGTGATAAATGAAATGCTCTTTATCATTTGTGATTAAATCACCAAGATATATATAAATGATATGAGGTCCTATGATTTGTTCCTGGATTGAGAATGATATGAGACAGTATCAGTCCATGAAGGATAAATCATTAAATATCCATAGTCGAAGTATTATCGAGATTGGTCATCGATAAATACGTAAAAGACTAGTATTATACGTGTGCGCGTTGTGAGGGCATAATTGCATAGTTCTCATATATTTTGGTATAGGATACTCATGCAAGTGTAATAGGAGGTTGTGTTTTACCGATGGTACGGGAACAGCTTCACTTTGGATAGACACCCTCGGAATTCCATTGGTAGTATGACTATGTGTTCTATGGAAGTCTGAAATCAGGGTAGGTGTATTTGGTCTTAACCTGAGACTTGCACCGCTAATACTTACGACAATCAATATACTTTGGTTTTGGTCGTCCAGGGTTTTAACCGGTTTCTATGTACGCCTCTTCTGGGTTTATCGAGAATCGTAGTGTGTTGGGTGTGATGTCAAGACGGAAATATCACTCCAGTCATATGGAGATGATGTCACGTAGGATACGGAACTGGTTCTCTTATATGCTGCAGCTATAGGGATGTTATGACAAGGTCATGTATATCCGATTATAGAGACTAGTTACCAGACATCCGACATGTGCTTCGTACGGGAAAGACACAATTCCAGCCCCAAGCCTAGCACGTGATCAACCGATACTGGATCGAGATACGCAATACTACGTATACTACGCCTGATATAGATCCTTATATTCCTGTAAGGATATTTCTGGAGAATTGGGTAGGCATGGCGCTTTGCTAGAAGCCACCTTGTCTTATAAATCGGTATAAACGTAGTACTAGGTACTTACGTGTTCAGATAGTCCGACGACCGAATTTACTGCCAACATATCCGGGGATCTCATGGGTCGCTTTCCTAAGATTCACCGATGACGTATGACTCGCACTTTTATTAATCTGGATTAATTAGATGAGAGAGAAAATTAATCTGGGATTAATTACGGAGATATTTTATCTAGGATAAAATATCAATTAAAGAGAGATAACGATTAATTTGGAATTAATCGATAAAATAATATATTCGATATATTATACTAATTGGATTTCGACACGAATTAAAATTAGATTTTAATTCGGGCGAACGTGTTAATTTAGAATTAATTCGTTAGCGACGTGAATAGTGATTTCACTAGGCGTAATTATTTAATTACGTCGCAGGAAAATTCATTAATTCGGGCGAACGTGTTAATTTAAATTAATTTGTATATGATTTGGAAAAATTAATTACCAAAAACACATTACAAACAACATTTTTTTCATTTCTCTCTCATGGTTCACGAAAATTGGAGCCATTTTTTTTCCTCCTCTTCTTCACGCCCATTTGGGCTGTTTTGTTCTGGTTTTTCTGGGAAATGCCGAGAGCAATGGGAAGCTAAAATGTGATGATTTTGTGGCAAATCATCAAGTGCTAGCACTCCGAGAGACATGCGAAGGTGATAGGGAAGTCCACCCATGAGCTTGGAATCAAATCATAAAGCTTGGAGCTTGATGGAAGAAGATTGAAGCCAAAAACAGTGGGTGTTTCACTGCCACTGCCGAGAGGACCAATGAGCAGAAACTGAATTTTTGTTCGTTTCCCGCGTCGCTCAACCGTTCGATGTGAGTATTCCGCAACTCCCTCGTTGTATTCGCACTTGTTTCATGCTTGTTAAATGATCTTGGGATGCTTAATAATTCCAACAGGAACAAATCATAAGGACCTCCTATCATTTATAACATCTTGGTGATCTAATCACAATGATAAGAGAGCAATCTCCTTTGTCACATAGTTAATTTGTACAACAACACCATGATCTGTACAAATAGTGACGCTATGGGTCATAATTGTCCAACAATCTCCACTTAACCTATAAGCCAGTCACTCGAGTGTCTGACACCTGAACTATGTACGGTTGGCTCAAATTGCTGAGAAAATGTTTTCATCAGCGGATTTGCATGATTATCATCTCATTGGATTTATTTGATCATCACATCGCCACGATGTATGATCCGAACGAATCAGATGAATATCGAAGTATATATTGGATCGTTGATGAGACCATTAATTCTTTAGCATGTGATGTAGCCTGCTCAGCTGCTAAAAGAACTATATCTATCTAATTAGATTTGTTATCGACCCAAATGGCTTCTTTGCTGCCTCAGCTGCGGCAATAACCCGTATTTGTTTTGTTTATTTATTCGGCAACAGTATCTTGCTTGGAAGATTTCCAGCTCACTGTATCGTTATTTCAAACTTTATAGTACCGTTTTGCGACTCATAGTCATTTTATCGGTTGGGAAACTTGCAGTAGTGATCCCAGTCACTTCAAGTTCTCATTCTCCATAGATTAAGACAGCGTCCTTAGATCTCTAAGATAATAATGGATGTTCTTAATATCAATCCAGTGACTATCACTTGGATTGGCCTGTTTGTGAATACATATGCTCAAAGCGTATGAGACACCAGGTCGCGTACATTTTTCAATGTACGATTTCTCGAAGAGTTTTTATGAAAGCCAAGCTTTCACCGATTGTTTTATGGGAATATCATTTCCAAGAAATGACATATATTATCATTATTTATAGGACATTTATTGTCAGTGCGCTCCCACTAACCTCCTTATATTCTCAAGAATCATTTCGTTTTGAATTAAACCATAAACTATTATGATTACATCAAAACGATAATTCTAAGAACCTAATGCTTGCTTCAATCCAAACATTGATCGAATAACCTGCAAAGCTTGTTTGTTAGTTTTGGTACGACAAAACCGACAAGATGTTGTAAACATCCTCCAAAAGGGTTGAATCGTAATCAACACAATATTGATAACGATACATTTCCGCTAAAAGCCTGCTTTGTATGTTGGTATGTTGCCATCCATGTATGTCTTCCTTGAGACTTATATAGTACCAATAGGCACAATGCCTTTCGGTACACTGATTCTCTCCAACTTAAGCGGTTCTTGTGTATTCGAAGACTACTGGTAATAGTTTCATCCTAGATGAACTATTAGTGTTCCATTAAGGAATGCGTGCCTGGAACAATATTACTCTGATTTTCATCGAGTTTTACTATCCTCCCACTTACCACTGCATATCGGTATTCCTCTTAGGAAAACAGCATGGCGAGCAATAATTAAAATTGTTCTCTTGTGAGTTGTATAAGTACAATACTTATGGTTTCCCTTGGATAACCTACAATTCGGCACTTATCCGATTCGGGTTTTAGTTTGGTATCATCCAAACATATGCCCAGTATTCCCAAATTTTCAGGAATGAGAAACCTGGTTTCTTTCCTGTTCATATCTAATATGAAATGTCAAACAGACTTTTATGGAACCTTATTCAAAATAAGTTCTGCATTGTAAATGCGTATCGGTTGAAGGAAATGGTAGCTCAGAGTGACTCATGATTAACCTTATCATGTCCAACAAAATTCGGCCGCTCTCTGTTCGGACACACCGTCAATTGACGTGTTTCGGGAGGAGTCCTTATTGAAAGAATACTATACTCTTTCAAGTATTTTAGAAACTTATTGCTTAAGTATTTGCCATTACGGTCTTACCGTGACTGGTTTAATACTTTAGCCAATTTGTTTGTCTATTTCGTGTCAAAACTGTAAAAGTTTCCGATTTGTGTTTGAAAAGAGACACATAACCAAAACGCGATGCCACATCCGTAAAGGTCACGAAATATTCATATCCATATCTAGCCTAGCTAGACATGGGCCTACTTGCTTCACTATGAATTAGGGCTAACAGATCAGTGGCATTTGCAATTTTACCAAGTAAATAGTGTTTTAGGCACTTTGCCCAATAAACTAGATTCGTAGACTTTATTTGAAAAGAATCAAATATGTCATAATACCCACTCTTCGAAAGTATAGATATATGATTCTTGTTTAATTGTGTCTTAGACAACAATGCCACAAATTAGTTTCTTCTGATCAAATCAGTTCGAGCTATTAGTTTGTCATATTATATGTTTGAGATTTATTTATATTCAAAATATAAATTCTGTTATCCACATCTAATGTGTTTATCTCAATATCATCTTTATATAATAAAACACTTTAGTGTTCTAGAATATAAAGGTAAATCCGGAACGGATTAAACACTGATATAGAGACAATGTTTCTAGTCAAACTAGTCACATTACAAACAGTTTCCTAATTTAAGTACATACCCGAAGGGTAGTCCCTAAATTCAGCTATCTACGGTCAAAACTGCGACTTTCGTCCTGTTTCCTATTCGCAGATAAATCTCTATTGAAGTCAGTATTCTGCTCATAGTAGATTCTGAACATCAATACATATTTATGTATCACACTAAGTATTTAAAATCCAATTTCAATACTAGTTATGAACATAATTATGACAATCATATCTGAAGTCAAAGCCTTGCCCCGTCGTCAGTTCCTTCATGTCTGCTTTGTCCAAACGGCAGTCACGCTTCCGCGATCCCGTTTGCCATAATTTAGGCAGACATTTTGGGATATGTCCTTTATTTTCCCAAAAGATTATAATGATTTTTCCTTTGCCTATTTCAACACCCCAGAAGCCTTTGGCCTAGCCTTGGGTGACTAGAATATCGAAGAAGGTGCGCCTTGCGTTACTTGCCTATTGCAAATTTTGACTTTGTCTCCTTGAGAATAGTTATTAACTCTCCAAGAGTTTATTATTGCAATTTAATACTTCTAAAATCTATGAATAGATCTATGAAGATCCTTCAATTTCAATATCATACTTTAAGGATCTAACCCTTAGTTCTGATAAAGAAATTAAGGAGTTTATTCTGTAAGTAATGGATTAAGCACTAAATTTATCATCACATGAATCTTCCAAAGATCATGCTCTACTATTTGTTTAAGTCCGGGCTTAGGCTTAATATGTTATTTATCAAATAAAGTAACTTATTAATTTCCAGGACCATCCTGAAATTTTATTCCCAATTTGAAAATTAACCATTTAAATACATTTTCCCTAGGATTATGTTTTAAATGCTAATCTTTCAATTTTATCTTGATTCTAATAGTCCAACTATTTAATCATGATATATGTACTATTTATTATAATGATTACTATAGTCCAACTATTTAATCAATATAATTTAATTGTTTGAATACAGTCCAACTGTTAATTAAAACAACGATTAAATATTAGTCCAACTAACATTTAATTTATTTGACGAATGATATTTGATTTGAGCGCGTATGGCAAGTAATTAAACAATATTGCAAATTCAATTCTTGCCTCCCACTATTTTTCGGCGAGCCTATAACCCTCTGTCGAGTACTCGGGAAACTGTGTTTCCTAGCGGGCTAGGATCCCGTTAAATATCACACACAAATCTTGACTTTGGCCAACAAATTGTATGATAATTAACTAGGTAGATCTCTAAGATCAATTGGATCTGATCCAATTCCTAGATCCAGTAGGGGGAAATCCAAGTCCGAAACATATATCTTATATATGCCAATATATCCAATATATTACCTAACATTTTTCCTATGAATCAGCTAAGCCTTGGCTTTGGCACAACAAACATAGTGATCCCAGTCAAGCGTGACCCATTGACCATGGAAAGCTTCGTAATCAATGTCGATGGACAAGAAGTGGTCTTGACTTTGGCCAACAAACCACAACTTGGACAAGACACCGATATGGAACAAAGCTCTCGTGATTCAAACACATCCTCGACGGACAAAGGCCTTGACTTTGGCCAACAAACCAATGCTAGTCTTGGATCTTGAGTAAGAATCACTCAATGGAAGGAAAAACGCTTAATATTTGTGAGGGTTTTTCGCATGCAAATTGGCAACCAATTTATTATATTTGTTAAGGTCTCATCATCATACACCCTTAAACATGCATTCTAAATACATAATAAAGCACATATAAAATAAATAATAATGATATGCGGATGGATACTTTACACATTGATCCTAGATCAAATCTCTCCCTTTCCTCTCTCCCTCTCGGTAGCACATGTATTTACTTCTACCCATTACACTACACTTTTAAAGAAATCTCATTTACATTGAGGGGAATATGTGAGAAGAGAATACAAATAGTAAGGAGGTAATAAGGCTGGACACGCAGGTCCAATTAATAAATTCCAAATTTATTACAATAATTTCTAAAATTGCCCCACCCATCTAATATCCATCCGATATAAATTATTCATGCATCGCAACCATGTATTCACACAAGCATGTTATCAATCAATCTAATCCAATTAATTAATCTGATAATTAGTGACCATCCAATGTTCAAACAATGATTTGATTTTGCTCGAGTCAAACTCGTATTTAATATTAATTCGCTATTTAATTCCAACTTAAATACTACACTTTATTAATGAACTTTTACGACTTAAATTCCAAATTTAATCGTTACGGGTCTCAAAGCCCGATTAACGTCCAACGTTAATTTAATTAAAGTCCAATGGGCTTTCAATTAATTTCTTAAGACGTGGACTTTTGGTCAACTCAGGTCAAACCCAATAACCAAAGTCTAATCAAGGAGTAACCCCATAAGCCCAGAAATAAATTTAGGCCCATTAGGCCCAATTAAATATATTAAGGTCCATTAGTCGCATTTGGGCTTTATGGAAGCGGTTTTGGGCCCAATTGGATCCAACCAATTTAGCTTAAACCCATCTTGGTACAACCAAGCCTAATTAGCCCATTTACAACATTACAAGCCCAAATCCAATTTAAGCCCAAATAATTTAATTCCAAAAATTCCAAATTTCTCAATTAAATTAACTAAAGTGTATTACACAATTAATTACCCAAATCAATATTTCCAAAACACAAATTTGTACAATTAATCATGCTTATCAACAACAAAACATGTCCAACACATTTTATCAAAAATCAAACCCAATTCACATGCTTCAAAGTCTCGGCTTTTAGGGTTTTTTTATGCCAAATTGCAAATCCAATCTAATTGAATCAAATTCAACATTAAATCAACATTCCCAATTGATTTCCAACTCATCCAATGAATCAAAATCAAAAAATTCAAAGACATTTAGGGCTATGTATTTTCGGTCAAGCCTTCCAAAATTGGGGAAAATTGTTCCAAACAAAATTTCTTGAAATTGATCCAATCAATCTTCAATTCAACAATATTTAAGCATACTAAATCATCCAATTTCATTAAATCATGCTCAAATTCATTTTACCCAATTTTAACCTTAAAATATTTGCATGCTTCACCTTGCTCATATATACCATTGTTAGAGTTTTCTAAGCTTCCCAAGATCATTTCAAGCAATGAAAATAAGTGCGAATACATTCAAGGAGTTGCGGAATACTCACAATGATCGGTTGAGACGATGCGGTGGAGACAAAAATCATTTTTTGCCCTCCAACAGCTCACGGCAGTGACTGGTTTTCCTCATCCAAGAATCGGCCATGGGTGGTCCTCCAAGCAAGCTCCAAGCTTGTGTTGATTCCTAGCTCATGAATTGAGTTCCCTATCACCTTTTTATGTCTCATAGAGTGTGCTAGCACCTTGATTTTGCAACAAACTCATCATTTGCTTCCTCTATGGCTCACGGGTTTGGCAAACCAGTGAAGAAGAACAAGAACAGCCCAAAGGGCGTGAGAGAGAGAGATGGGGAAGAAAGAGAGAGAGTGTTATTTGTGTAATTGATTTTTAAAAACATATACACAATTTTGGCTTCCAAAAGTCTAACAATTAAAGCCATAAATGCCAACCACTACATCAATCAATCAATCAATCAATTGTCACATCACTCAAAGTGACAGGATTTGACGCTTGATGCGACTAGCGATTTGACGCTTGATTTGACTTGCGTGCTGCACTCAAATTTGAAATGCGAAT